>CAXKVX010001778.1:0-24397 GCA_964058865.1 Eleocharis quinqueflora
AGAAAACATGTAAAACACAAATATTACGAGAAATTCATCTTTTGTACTAAAAAATTTCTTCGTAAGAGGTTTTTTAATTTTTTTAATTTTATGTGCAGTAACTTAATACTCGAATTAAAAAAAAACAAATTAGTACTCAATTTTTCTCTAAGTTGGTTAGTGAAATATTTATTCACAATAATTTATTCGTACTTAATTCTCAAATGATACAGATTCTGAACTTGAGACATTATATATTTGACCATTGATATATAAACATAGATACTTTACGAGGCCTACTTTAATTTTAAGATCGCTTCAGACACAACAGAGAAAAGGAAGAAAAGAGAAAAAACAAAAGAGAAGGATGAACAATTATTACACCTTGATTTGAAAAATAACAAAATAAATAATTTCGATGAAAAAAATGTAACCTCTGAATCTCCCAAAAAAAAATGCAAATACGATTAATGATTAATTCAATAATTCCTCCCTCTCTCTCATTTTTTTTTTAAATTCGATTTTCCCTCCCAATCACATCCAAAACGACCGAAACTTATATACGATTCCTAATTTAAAAAACAAAATAGGACGAAATTGCAAATTCCAAAAACAGTGTCCTCGTTCACTGTCTTCCGGTACCAGAGTACCAGATCAACCAAAACCTCTCTTTTCCCTCCTGTCGCCATGGACGATCCCAAAACCATAGATCCACTCACGGAACTCGTCTCTCGCCTCCTCTCGCCTACCAATCCCTCCCCAGCCGATCTCTCCCGCACGCTCAGCTTCGCCACGCGTCTCCTATCCAGTCGCCTCTCCTCCTCACTCTCCGAAGATGAGCATGCCATGGCTGAGTCGATCAAGCGCGATCTCGCCGTCTCCGGCCGCTCCTCAGATGCACTTACATTCGCTGAACTCCACTCCAAGCTCACTGCCAGGTCGTCCCTTCCTGGCGGTGTTCAAAACCGCTGGGCCCTCCTCTACCTCCTCAAATCTCTGTCGGGTCGTCCGAGCTACACATCAGGTGGGTTGCCTTCTCTTCCAATTGAAAACCTCAATGCCAATCATAACTTTCCCTGTCAGAACTCCACGAGGAAGAAAAACATGGGACTGGGAAGTGGGGTGATGCTTATTTCGAAGGATCCTGAAAATGTTCGACAAAATGCCTTGAGGGAATATTCAGTGCTTGTAATGGATGACAATGAAGTGGAAGAATCTTCACTGGTCAGAGACGTACTGTATGCCTGTCAGGGAATCGATGGCCGGTATGTGACATATCGGTCAGCCAATGGAGTGGATGGCTTTGATTTACCAGAATCTCTTACACTACCTAGATCAACACGAATCATGGTTAGGAAATTGTGTGAAATTGGTTGGCTGTACAAAAAAGTCAAGGGCTTTATTAATGATAGCATGAGTAAAATACCATCAGATGAGGTAGGAACCATTGGTCAGGCCTTTTGCTCAGCTTTGAATGATGAACTAACTGACTACTACAAGCTATTGACTGTGCTGGAGTCACATTCAATGAACCCGATCCCTACTCCTGGTTCTGACATGGGTTTACAAGAGAACTACCTCTCCCTAAGGCGGTTAGATGTGTGGTTGGCCGAGCCAACAGTGAGGATGCATCTCATGGCAGTTTTGGTTGATGTGTGTCGTTGTCTGAAAGGTGGGGCCATGTCTGGGGCTGTACACAGGCACGCAAAGCATGGTAATCCGCTTGTCCAAGATTTCATGGGCCAACTCCTCAAAAGGGTCTGTTCCCCGCTGTTTGAAATGGTACGAAGTTGGGTTTTGGAAGGGGAGTTGGAGGATATTTTTTCAGAGTTTTTTGTTGTTGGTCAACCAGTAAAGGCTGAGTCCTTGTGGCAAGAAGGTTATCGAGTCGAACCTGCCATGCTTCCTTCATTTATCTCTCCTACATTGGCCAAGAGGATTTTTCGGACTGGTAAATCAATTAATTTCTTAAGGATTTGTTGTGATGACAATGGATGGGCTGCTGCTGCTGCTGATGCAGCTGCACATGTGGGGACCAGCACAAGTCGGTGGGGACTAGGCTATGGCCAGATTGATGCACTAGAGGCCCTTGTTGTAGAAGCTGCCAAGAGAATAAACTGTCATTTAATGGATGTGATACACAAGAGATATAGATTTAGAGACCATTGCCTTGCCATAAAGAGATACTTACTCCTAGGTCAAGGGGACTTTGTCCAGTATTTAATGGATATAGTTGGGCCCGAGCTGTCAGAGCCAGCAAATACTATTAGTGGCTTCCAGTTGGCGGGTCTACTGGAGGCATCCATAAGGGCCTCCAATGCACAATATGATGACCGTGACATTCTCGACCGTCTAAAGGTTAAAATGATGGATTATACTGATGGAGATAGGGGCTGGGATGTCTTTTCTTTGGAGTATGATGCAGGTATGCCCCTGGATACAGTCTTCACAGCCTCCATAATGAAACGGTATCTAAAAATCTTTAATTATTTGTTGAAGCTTAAGCGGGTTGAGCATGCTTTGACAACCTTGTGGAAAACCATGAAGCCGAATTGTATTGTTAAGAGCATTTTCGCTAAGGAAGTCTTTGTATCTATACTAAGGAAATGCCAGGTTATATGGAATGAGATGAACCATTTCGTGACAAATTTTCAGGACTACATTACGTTTGAGGTGCTGGAGGTGTCATGGGCCCATTTCTCCGATGAAATGGAGGCGTCAAGGGATTTGGATGACCTTTTGTCAGCACATGAGAGATATCTAGAGTCTATTGTTGAGAAGTCTCTGCTTGGTGAAAGATCAAACACCTTGTGTGCATCTCTTTTTGGGTTATTTGAGGTTGTTTTAAGGTTTAGGAGTCATGCAGATAGGTGGTTTGAGCATATCTATGAGCTTCAATCAAGGTATTTTTTGTCATAAATCTATAACACTGGTACTTCTGGACATTTAGTTGTACTTCAGTAATATCCAATAGAAAATCGTGTAGCTGTCATTCCCGCTTAAAATATTCCATCCCTCTGTCACTTTGCCTCCATCATCGCTTTGATTCTGTTGCTTATCGTGTGAGATTAGAGAGAAGCTGATAGATTTAGCTTCGCCTTCCTCCATGGCTAACATTGCCAAGCGTCTTTCCATCTTCGAGTTCTTTTCGATTTTCAATTTTCGATTTCTTTTTATGTCTTCGAATTTTTCTCAGATTTTGGGGGAAATTGGTGCTCTTGGAATATATTAATTTATTAACTGATATAAGTGGTCTAAGTATTCACACATGGCCCACTAGTCCAACCAGTGACCAAACACGGTTCTTGTGCTTGTTCTGTAGTCTGTACAATCTTTTGTTTTGTTCAATTTTCTTTCTGTTAGGAAAATATAATAACTTAAATGCAGTATTAGACAAATGATATCTCAAATTTGTTTTGTTCAACCTTGCTAAATAGTCGAAGATTACAAATAGTATCAGGCTCTAGATTCCGTTTATTATTGATTTCATAGATTTCGAATAGTAAACTGTATTGTGTATCGTAGCATTTAGTATCGTATCGTGTATCGTATCGAATCCTTTAAGATATGCTAAGTTACACTTGAAATGAAGTAATATAACTAGTTATGAATGAATTCCGTTAAAAGAAAGTTTCAATAACACATTATATCATATTTTTTATGGCCTAACAATAAGTCGTGCGCTATTTGAGCATCTTGAGATGTTTCCTTTCTTCTTTTCATTTGATTTGCAACTAAATTAGCCATGGAAAAGATAAATTATGAAATTCATAATTATAAACAGATACCATTCTAATTGCAAGATTATATTCTAATTTATATACCATATTTACCATTCTAATACTGGCACAATTGGGTAGAGGAAGAACCAGACAAGTAGCACTAGGAAAGTAGGAATAGTTTGTGAATTGTTTCAGTTTTTTGTGTAAGATAAGATATTGGTACTCAGGTGATTGAAAGTTTGGAAGTTCTGTGAATTTATGAGAAGATGAAGAAGAAGAAAAAGAAGGAGAAGAACAAGAACAAGAAGGAGGAGGAGGAGGAGAATGACGATGGAGAAGCAAGAGGTCAGGTCGATGGGGACTCGATGAAGGAGGCCAAGAAGACAGTCTCTCTCCATCTCTCTGTCTCATGCGAGGAGAAGGTGAAGGTGAAGCGGAGCAGAAGGCCAAGCGATGAAGCGACAAATACCCTTTTGATGGCGCGACACGTTTCCATTGGTCAATAGCGACTCGTACGTATCGTACGATGCGATATGATACACGTAACGCTCCAACGGATCTTAGCGATTCCCACGGTTCACCTCTTTTCCAATATAGATGCACGGTACGCATCGCTAGAGTTCAGTATCGTATCGTACGATTCGTACCGTGAATCGTACGATACTGAAATCACTGATTGATTTTATAATTGCCTTTTCTTTATTTATAGTTTAGTTGCAATTAAATGGAAAAAAGGAAATGGCCTATTTTGTTTATTGATTTTATTTATTTGTGTGAATTGACAATAAAGTAGCCTATTTTGTTAATGTTTAAAATTACTAAATAAAATTTTCATTATTTTGTATGATTTGTCATTTTAAAAATGTTCATGAATTAACTTTACCTGTTATCAAATGGTCAAATAGCATGCTACTTATCCTTATGTCATAAAAATATGATATAATTTGTTATTGGAATTATCTTTTAATGAAATTTGTTAATAACTAGTTATATTACTTAATTTCAAGGATACCATAGGATATCTTAAACGATTTCGTACGATACACGATATGTTACTAAATACAACGATACACGATGCGTTTTACGATTCAACTACTATGTGTGATACCAGTTGGTAGGTTTGATTGGGATTCCTTTTATTTTGCTTTTGTTCGTGTTTCTGACTTAGAGCTCAGACATATATGAATAAATTGTTGGCTTTATTGTACTTGATCTGTGAGCTGGAAACTTACCCTTTGTGTTTTTTTTTGGTGAAAATAGTATTCTCAATGGTCCTGTCAAGTATGAAAGATAAATTTGAGTATGAAATATGCACATAAGTAGTTCTTCAAACTGTACTATGTATATTAGCAAAGAAAATATGTATCTATAACATAAAATTGATTTATATATACTGCTAAGTCTAGTCCAGTTAATCTGGATAGTATCATGTTGGTGCATCATTACATGAGAGCCATGGCATATGTTGGCCCTGTTGGAAGTTGGTATTGAGAAGAAAAATAAAGTTGTGTTAGCATTAAAGCTTGACTCATGACTATATCATGATGAACGGTTGATTACTTGTGCGCAATTGTTGTGGAATACCCCTAATCCCTATATATTTTCCTTGGTATATTTTCCGTAATTGTAAGATACTTAATCTTCTGTGTTACTTTGTTTTGTGGTATTGTTTTATGATTAACAAAAGATATAATGATGGAAGGTCTATATTTTATGCAGAGGGAAGGGACAATCTAGGCCCAAATCAAATGGGAGAGGTCAGCTACTTGAAGGTGCTGGGAAGGCTATGACCCAGCTGGCCAGCGAGCTTTTCTGCAAAATGGGAGAAGATCTGGACCAAATCGGTAAAGATTACTCAAATTCTCTTGACACCTTTATAAAACAGCTACCTTTGCAACAGCATGTAGACTTGAAGTTTCTTTTCTTCCGGTTGGACTTCACCGAGTATTATAGCTGTCACAAATGAAATACCAGAAATAAATCAAAGCATGATGAAGAAAGATTAAAATTTGTGCATTTGTTGAGTGTCTAAGACAAGGTTGGTATTTAATCTTTTAATTTGAAGTTAATTTTTGAACAGATATGACAAGTTAGATTGCCACTTCTGATAATGGATTACTACAAAAAGTTAGACGTGCTGAATGGGCAGGTCCACCATTAAACTAGGTTTGGTTAATTCTGGTCTTTGGTTGATGTGCTGAACTATAGGCCTTAGAACATAAATGCCTATAATACCACACAAACTAAATTTTGGTTTATGGTTCTGGTATATGGATCAGTAATAAATCTGAACAATTTTTCAGATTTAGTTGTATTGTTATCAGCCCTACAGAAAGTATTATTTTTCTCAAATGAAAGTAGACTACAACAGGAATAATTTTGTCCTGATACAAATTTCTCTACAAATTTCCCTTATCATGTGCTGGCACTGACATTCTTCTCTTTCTATCTTTTTTGGATTTATCCTATAGCTTGGTTGGTCATGTAGAGGATTTGGGTTTGGAGATTGTGCAGGTAGTGACCCACAGCACTCTAAAAGGATGTTCACTGACAGACTGACCCCATAACATGGAAATGAACCCATTGCTGAAATAAATTAAAAAAGGTTGTTGATCCTGGGTGTTGATGACATGTTTCAATGCATGCCTTGGTTTGACTAATTTAGAGGTGCAAGTCCTTTTGGATTCTTTTATCTTGGTTGCTGATGTCTTGTAATTTGTAATTTTTTTTTAATTCTTTACTTTTTACTATATTCTGTATTTTGGTCTTGTTTTTGTTTTTTAGTTTGAGTTCATTCATTATGTCTTATGTTTGGAAAGAGAAATCTATTCTTGTTGAGAGCAATTATAAAAAAATGCCTTTCAACATTACAGCTTGTATTAACACAAAAAAAAAGGAAGCAGAGTATGATAAGGTTTATGGTTATGTCAGTAGTATGTAGTATGAACACATCTCTGTTTAACTCGGAACAATTTTGATTGGAAAAACCTGTTTTTTGTTTCAAGGCTTGTTTGTTTTTATTGAAAAATGAGATGAGGAAATAAAAAAAATGACGTTTGATTGAAATTGATGATTGGTGAAGCCTAAATGAAGCACAGCTGTTTACTAGGGCACAGTTGGCTTCAGTTAAAGCAACTGTGAGGTGGGGTGTAGGTTAAATTTGGTGCACATAAGTACATAACAATGGCGAATTTGCTGAACTTGCTTAGCAGGAATGTAGATCCATGAAGGGGCCGGCCATTTTTGTTTTATTTTTACTGTTTAATTTTAAGTGTTATATACTTGTATTGTAATGATAAGTATTTTTTTTTCCTCAATTTTAGCACCTGTAAGTTCTGTTCTCAGGTTCTGTAGTAATCTGGTAAAATTGAGCTTACCTGATACTGATAGTTACACCGCATTTCGATCATAGTAGTAATGTATGTGGGGCCTCGGAATGAGTTGTAAGTTAATTTTATTTTTGTGTACACAATTTTTGAGGGATTATTCAAGATTGGAATAAGTTGGTTTATGATTTTCAGTATATTATGTCTGTAAAGTGTAAACTTTACCTGAGTAACTTGTTCATTAGCCACAAAAGTATATTATGATTTTCAGTATATTATGTCTGTAACGAGTTGTTAGCAAAACAGAAAAGAATTAAACATGTAGAATATTTCTAAAAAAGTAACAGGAATAATTATAACATCACTATTGGCTAAAGGAAAAAAACAGCTACTTGCAGGTGAAGCCGAAAACAACGCTAAAGCAGCAAAAAATTAAAGGGCCAAAAAATAAGATTAGCGTCGCCTGAGAGATTCGAACTCTCGCGGGGAAACCCCATGTACTTAGCAGGCACACGCCTTAACCACTCGGCCAAAGCGACGTTGTTTGTATATTTGGTTATCCTTGTATAAATATGTATTATATTTCTGCTGTTCCAAGCTTTCCGACGCCTAACCAAAGGCCAAGCTAATCATTTATACCCAATTACCCACCAGCAAAGACCGATTCAACTCTCCGTCCCCGTCCGATCTCCCACCTCCTCCCATGGCCTCCGCCGCGTCTCCCTCCAACCCCTTCCTCGCCCCTTCCCCTTCCTCCTCCTCCTCCCCTCCCCTAACCTACTACTGCCACCTCTGCCAACGCAGCGTCACCCTCTCAGCTGCTTCTTCCCCTCTCCGCTGTCCCGATTGCTCGAGTGGCTTCCTTGAGGAAGAGAACGACCTATCCCCGCCTCCTCCTCCTCCCCCTCCCCACCTCGTCGACGTTTTCTCAGACGACTCCGATCATGATCTCGATGATTCCTCCGACCTCGTGCCTTCATCCCCTACCTCAGCTGCTCAGGCCTACCTCCGTCGCCTCATCCTCCGCCTCTCCAATGACGATATCCCTATAGCTCCTCGTGGCCCCTCCCCTGCCTCCCCTCCCTCTATCTCTGCTCTTCCCAGCGTTTCCATCTCAGAACCCTCCCTCCTTTGTGCTGTTTGCAAAGATGAGTTCCTGATCTCCATGCCAGTTCGTGTTCTCCCTTGCGGCCACTTGTACCACTCCGATTGCATCGTACCATGGCTATCTCGCCACAATTCCTGCCCCGTTTGCCGGGCCTCCATCCCTTCCACTCAACCACACCCTGAATTGCCCCCATCTCCACCTCCTGGAAGAACAACACATGTGGCTATTCGATTCAGGACGCTTCTGGATGAAATGAACAATGACAACAGTGGCGGGGCCCAAGCGCTGAGAGTTGCGCTCAGAGAACTCACAAGAAGGAGTGTGTCGAGAGATGTTACGGTTGCTGCGGCATCACCAACACAGTTGGCACAGGCTGACACTGGTGGATCAGCAGGGCCAGCTAATAGCGGGGAGACCGTATCATCAGCATGGTCTGTCAGTGGCAGTGGTGCTGGTGGGTTTGTTGGGGTCGGGAGGAATGCTAGGTTAGATGAAGATGGAGATGCTGTTATGTCAGAGGCTCGAGACGGCCTCTTTGATTGATGGGAGTTTGAATTGGTGTTTCTAGTTACGAAGGTTTGGACTTGGAAGGCGAACTGTTTAGGTAATGTTTTTTAACCTTCATTTGTGCCTTTTCATTTCATTAGTCTGGTTGCTTAATTTGGTTTATCTGTTGTTTCATATTCCTACCCCAACTTGTTTGGGACAAAAGGCTTTGTTGTTGTTGTTTCATCTGCAGTAAACACTTGAGGGTTGGTGTGTTGGTATGATTGGTCTGACCTAGAATCGGAATGCCTTTTTTTTTTATGCCTATATGATTTTCTTGTCATATAAGATACTTCAATAAAAGTGCTATCTGTTGGTCAAAAGATGGGGGGTGGGGGGCACAAAATCTAGTAAATGGTCTGTTGCTAATTCTGAACTTGTAAGAGCAAATTCTATGATGCTAGTAAGCATTTGATGGAACTGGTAATTGTATTGATAAATGCTTTGTATTTATTTTATCCGTAATAGTGTTGGCATTATATAGTTTGTAAACATGTCGTTAAACAAGTTTTAAAGGTGCAGCAAGTGTCATATTCCAATTTGAGAAGTGATGTATTGAGTTTTGATAATCCTTTATTACACGAAAACTTTAAACGCTGCTATCTGTAATGCTAATATTTCTGTTTTCCTAGTCATATCATGCAAACCTTGAGGTAATTGTCATATTGGTTTAAGAACATTCATCTTCCAATCTTTAATTTTATGTAAAATACTAAGTTGGTTCTCAAACTTCCATTTGCACCAAATTGTTCCTTGAATTTTCTGAAAATAATGATATTCATCCTGAACTTTTATTGGCACCAAATTAGTGCTTGAATTTTAGAAAAATGCTTAGTTCGTCTTATACTTCGAAAAAAAGCTGCTTAATCAGTCCTATCATTCAATGTGTGACCTGGCAATTCTTCAAAGTTAAATTGACCCGACATAAACCCGAATTGAACAAGACTAGTTTGACCCCGTCCAATTGCTATTCATCAATATGATGCAAGTGTCAATATAGGAATCCTGATCCTCTGCCTCAGTGCTGCGTGATCTGCGTACAAATGGTTTGATTTATAAGCGTGGTTTAGAAATATGTTTGCATGAATATTTATTCTATTAGATGGACAACACGTCACAATGTAGCCTTCTGTGGTGGATAATAGCAAGTCAACAACAAAGCCTTTTGTCCCAAACAAGTTGGGGTAGGATAGAAATGAAGTCCATATTGGATTTCATTTCCATAAGATTGGCTGAATTTTTACATTGGCTCGCCCAGCCTATCACAACCCTCCCTTTCCGGGCTTGGGACCGGCTATGTAAAACATAGGCGGAATTAAGGGATCAACATTATTAATTTTTTGGGGTTAATCTGAGTATCTGACCTGTGTAAGTCAAGATTAAATTCCAACCCGCATAAATAATAAAGTCGGTCTAATTTAACTCATTCTTCTTATTTGAAGTAGTAAAGTGGCAAGGAGTAGACATGCAATTGGAAGGTATAGGTTGGAAACCACTTTCAGGACAATGGAGGTACAAACGAACTAGTCCTAACCTTATCGTTAAACCATTCCATCAACCTTAGAGATCAGCTTGGGTAGATCCATTTGTGTCAGGTTAGAAACTGACACTCAATTTGTAGCTTTGAAGAAAAAAAAGAAAAAAAAAAGAATATTGAAATACCAGCTTCTTCCATAGCAGCAATCAAGGTTTTCTTTTTGGGGATGCGTGAAATATCAATTTTAATGTCAGTAAGACTTAGCCTCTTGAAGTTTATCTGGGACCTTATCATGTCAGGTGCATCAACCAAAGTACAAGGACTAACTAAGCATGTTCTTTAAAGTTCAAGGACTAATTTGGGGCGGAATAAAAGTTTTGAGACCAATTTGTTTTTTGTTTTTTAAGAAAGTTTGGGGACTTTTGGTTCTTTTTGGATGTTCAAGGACGAACTGGTACTAATAAAAGTTTTAAGGACCAACTTGTTTTTTCTAAAAGTTTGAGGACCAAAAGGTGAATTTCTCTATTGGTTTTTTAGAAGTTAGTATCTTACGATACTCGATGCGTATCTTACAGTTCGATACGAGTCAAAAGGCGAGCTATACGTATCTTATGGTTCGATACGAGTAGTGAAATCCAAGGGTGAGTCGCCATTCCGAAAATAAATACCTTAATATGCAAGGAATTTACATCGATATCTATTGACAATTATCAATATATTTAAAATTACGATGGTTTCTTTAGTTATTTAGATTTTTTTGTTAGATACTAATTACTATAATCTTTTTTTATTTTAAAAATAGCTTAGCGTATCTTAACGACACGATACGATACAAAATCCACCGATACACGATATATTTTATGATTCAACTACTATGGTTTTGATAGCCTTGAATAATTCTCTGGGTTTGTATTGATTCATCCATAGGTGCATGTAGATTCCTGACTTGGTTAAGTTTTAGTTGCCAGTAGAGAATCTCATCCTATTTGATGGTTTGGGAATTTATTTGAACTTGCGCAGATTCAACCAACTTGGGATGTTTCTCGAGTAACCCATGTGGTGCTGAAAATATTCTTCTTCACTTTTTTTTCCAAAGAAAAAACATATTAACCCATCAAAGAAACGATGAGAAGTGATTGTGTAGCATATTTGTTGTAGATATGCATAATTGCAAACTGTCATATTTTTATACAGGCTTTTTGCCTCCGGTCCAGTGTGATAACAACCATTATGTCTTGGTTTATATCCTCGCAAGATCTTTGTGAGACCTGAGACTATAATCCTGAATCCTCAAAACCATAGAACAGAACTTTATATTTCCTTTGCATAATGGCTTGTTGTCATTTTTGCAGGGTAGATGTGTAGCTGTGATAGAGGGGCCATTGTCAAAAAGGAAGAAGGCAGATACTTATTTTTATTTTGTTTGTTTTTCTGGCTGTGTTTATGTAATTGTGGCTATATTATAAGAGAAACTTATTTGTATTTGTTCCCAAGTTCAGAGGCCAGGTATCAGTTATAATTCTATTTTATGTTGTTGTACCATGTTATATTATCAAAAAAGCAATAATTAGATTTTGTTTTCTTTTTAACTTTTTCATCATACCTTATCAGTTTAACAACGGCTGTGAATGCATTGTTGTATCATGCTGAAGACATTTGTGAAATTCCATAGCTTTATTGTCATGGTTTCAGATATGGCCCTCTTATTGAGATGAGTGAAGGTAGTATGCAGTCAACAAAGATGGTTCGTGTGTTCAACAACCAAAATCTATCTGTCTGGTTTCAAATGATATAAGCCTTGAAATCGAACTATCATGTAAAATTTGTAATATTTCAAATAAATTTAGTGTAAGATCAAGTAATAAAAATAAAATAATGTTTCATTAAGTTAATTTTAATGTATTTATTTCTCATCGTTTTTGATTGGTTGGATATATGAAATGAAAAATTTACAAGCATATAAATGCATAACCCTGCAAAGAAATGAGTTTCAACTTTGAACTCATTGTTTCAGATCAAGCTAATTAGATTTTGGCAACTATGTTAATATACTTGATAAAAGAAAGGACTAAATCCTGCGCAATTAGTAACGATTTTATTGGTCTATACAAGAAAGAACAAACTCATGTTCTGATGGAATTCGAAGTAGCGGTACACGGACAAATGATTTGAAATGACAGTACCTTGTCTAAAGAGTCACAATTGACCTAACAATTCAAGGATAGTCATGAATCAAATATCAATGCTGATGATATTGTTTAGGTAATTAGAGTAATAAAAATCATAGCAGCACCACAAAATGCTCATCCAATTCTTCACGAATTAGTCACAGCAATTGGAACTGAAACCATGAATGAGTCTTGCAATACTATTTTCAATTTGGAATTATTACTACATACTAGCTTTTAAAAAATGAAATTTCAGTTTCTTTGTTGTTGCATCTTATCCGTTCATTATTAATTTATTATCTTGATTTAATTGGAACCGTTCGATCTGAGAGGTATTTTGGACAACACGAAAAATTCATACACGTATTCAGTCCGTCCAGTTCTTAGTTCTTAGCTACTGTTAGATGCAGTAGTAAGATAAGATGGTTACATCATGTTCTCGATTTGTTTTGAATTTTCTATTCTTTTATTATTTTTTTTCTGATTGTAACAGTTTCCCGTGTAAGTTACACGCAAGGAGATTAGTTTGAAATATGCGTACCCTTTTTCCCTTTTTGTTAGGCATAAGTTTAGAAGTTCATGTCATCAAATTCAAATCAAGGGGTATGTTTTTACAGGAAACATCTTAGCAAATTAACATATACAAAGCACTGATTTTCGTACTGACCCCCCAACTTCTTCTGCCATTCATGACAGATAGAACCTGATTTTGTGTGGGATCTACTGTCACAGGTGAAGGGGAGCATTGCAAGAAGCATCAATATCAGTTTCTTTGCGTACTTGTCACCACATAATAGCAGGTGAAAAGCTGGATTGTGTTCTTTTACTCCTAATCAATTAAAAAAGATTGACAAAAAAGTACATAAAAGAAAATTGAGAGGGGAGAAATAAAGGGAAGGGGCAATTTTGTCATATTATGTTTTTAATTAATTAAGTGTTCAATTATTCAAGATTTTACTGATGTGGGTGAATATCCAAATTGTCAATATTTTCATGAGTAAATATCCAATTTGTAAGTTTGGATGGATAAATATACAATTAGAGATGTTTTGATGGGTATATATCCGATTTTCAATACAATGGAAAAGAAGAAAGAAACACAAAATGCACGAATGGAAGGAAATTGAAATGGAAAGAACTGTGGGAACGACTTGTAATGGAGGTCTGATTGAATACTCATTCAGGTACTTTATCAGTAGACTCAATTTTTCATGTGTTTAAAAGGTTAAGGGACATAAGATTGAGTATTAGCTCGGCTGCTCGGGTGATCTATTGATAAATAACTACTAAAATCGCAAATCGGTTCATTCAGAGCTCCACTTAGGTTGAGTACATATATCCAACTCATGGATACCAGTAGGGTCTAGAGCACATATAAATATTCATGCAAAATAAAACTATTATTGTTATAAACATATAATTCATTCAACATAAAATTTTCAGTTTATTTTAAATGTAGTTTTGATTCACTACATTAAAATTGAAACTTCAATATTCTAATTATATTACTTCTGTGTCATATTTTATTTTCTAAGATGGATATGAATAAGAATTATTTGATTTTTTTGTTAACTTTTCGTACAACAACAGTACAAGCATATGAATATAAGAAATTTAGTAAGTTTACTGAATTGCAGATTAAACTTATCAAACCAGGACATGCACAAAATTCCATGTTAAAAGAACATTAGAAAAGATAGTATTGCATGACCCTGAACTAATGGTATCTGATCGGATCTCGATGCCCGGTCCAAGAATAGTTAGAAACCGAGTGAGAAACCCGAAGCACAAAAGATTATCAGAGGAGAGGAGAAGGGAGAACTGTGTCTTAGACTAAATTCTGTCAAAAAATGGTTGTTTCCCCCCTATATCTCCTCTAGACCAGTGTATACATAATTTGCTATAGGCTAATGAAGGATCATAGGTCTGTTTACATAATCGATGCCGTATCAGTGTCAAACATACTGCTCAATCAGATTAAGATTTAGGTTTAAATAATCACATATGTCAAGGGATTCGAGGAAGATTTAGATGCTGTCAAATATGTCACAGTAAGTTTGAGCACAATTGAAGATTCTATTGATCAAGTAAGGCAAAATAAGCAATTTTGACGATCTGATGCAGTACCTTAACAATACAAAAGATTCTGACGGATAAAAAATTGTATGGTAACAATTGATATTACAATTCAGACGATCAAGATAAGACCAACATGGCTGTGTAGTTGCTAATTAACATGCAGAATAAGTTGAGAAAATACCTTCACCCACATGTCTGAGGTGGGCCCATTAGGTTGATAACATCGACAGGGGCAACCTTCGGCAACCTTCGGCAGGTGGTGTACAGACCAGTCTTTGTTTATTTAATACTGTTAAAAGTGTAAATGATCGTTACAGACCGTTGTGCCAAGAAAGATATGCATGGATGTAAGATCAGAGGTAGCAAGTAGTAAGTCTTAAGACATTGATAATCTTTATCAAGTAAGAAGTGCAAACCAAAATTAATAAGGCTAATTCCGTTATAGATCAAAATCAACTTGATTGTATTGTTATTGATGATAAAATCAACTTAATTACATAATTATTAATGATAATCAATAATTATAATTAATTCATAATTAAAATTTTGATCCATTGCAGTCTTGCTCAATCAGTAAATCTTTTACTGTGTCAGTTTTCTGGCACCTTTTCTGTTCTGCATGAACATGTTCATCTTTATTATTATCAATTAAACGCCAGCCATTTATCTGGCGAAGAGTGTAATTGTGGAAGTGATAAATTAAGAGCTAAGCTTGCTTTCCCTAGGGTGCGTTTGGATCATGTCATGGTTAGTGCAAAAATAGTGCTATCAATATTAGCGGTTGAAATAGTGGTCACTTTTTGCTATCCTAAATAATATGAAAATAGTGCTAATTTTGTGCTATCTAGGTTAGTGAAAATGTTGTTTGGATTGTACAATTGGAGTAGTGACAGTGGAAATAATAAAATAGTGAATTGTTTTGATTTTTTAAGTACCTTTATTTTACAAAAATAAAATAGTGTTGGTATAATATAATATAATAGTGATAATTATGATAATAATAATAATAAAATAATGACAATAATAATAATATAATAATAATTATAATAATTGTAATTACAATATAATAATGAATAAATAATTGTAATGACAATAATGATAATATAATAATAAATAATTACAATACTAATAACAAACTAATAATAGTTTATTAATATTGTAATAATAACAACAACAATAATAATAATGATAATTACAATAATTAATTAATATAATAACAATAATAATAATTATTATAACAATAATAATAATAATACCAAGATGATGATTACAATTATAGTAATAACGATAGTAAAAAGTAATAATAATAATAATAAATAATATAATAATTATAATGATAATGATAAATAATAATAATAATAATAATAATAAATGATAATATAATAATTATAATGATGATTGATGATGATGATAATAATAATAATAATATGAATTAATAGTAAGTAATAACAATCATAATGATGATGATGATAATAATAATAACAATAATAATGATGGTGATAATAATTATTATTAATAATAATAATAATAATAATAACAATAATAATGATGATGATAATAATAATAACAATAATAATGATGATAATAATAATAATTTTGTTAATTTTGTGCATGCTAACTTCACTAATCCAATTTTTTGGTTGGGTTAGCAAAATAACAAGAATGCACACTAATTCTAACTATTGCTATTTCTAAATTTGTGTTTGAATCACTATTTTTGACAAAAATAACAACTATTTTGAAATAAGCACTATTCTCATCCATCCAAAACATCCTCAGAGACATAGGAGCTGCTTTTGGGCCAGATAAGCGGCCTAAAATGAAAGTACCCTCAGCTAGTAAGCTCTGCGTTCATTTTCAACTCTTTATCTCCTACCTTTTATTTCTTTGTTTCTTTCTTTCCTCAGCTAACTGCCTAACTGTGAACTGTCTCAGCCTCAGCTTTAAGCTCAGCACGAATAGTGTGTGAGCGCCGAGGCCGAGAATTAGAGCAGAAAGAAATAAAAAAATTCTGTTGCTCTTTTCATATCTCGGTTGGTTTCCTCTTTCGCCTTCTTGTCTTGCCTTGAATGTACGTACACGTTCTTCCTCTCCCACTGTCCTATCCTCTCTATGACTATTTCAATTTTTATTTACAATACAGTCTATTACAATCTCTTAATTATCTCAAAGAAATCACAATCTAATCTCTGGTCCCTGCATTGAAATGTCTCAATTCATTTTAAAACTGCTTGGTCGTGCTCATGCAACCAAGGTGCTTGCTGAAATGCCCCTTTAGTTTTTGTTCATTCTGTGTGTTAATGATGTTCTTTTATAGTTTTATTAATGCAGTAATTGAAGCTGGAGTGAAACCAAATAAGAATTAGATGATGCATGTGTTATCTCTCAGCCCCTTTTGTTCTCTTTCACCTTCAGCTTCAGCTTTACCCCAATCCAGTTCTTGTAAATCCCCATCGACATTCTCATCCCCATCCGCATCCGCATCAGCTTCTCATCGTAGTATCTTCCTTTTCTGCTCTGCCGTCCCTGCTTCATCCTTTCAACTCCACAACACTGTCAACCAACCACAACCACCACCCTCTACAACTAATCTCCCAAACAAGATTAATGTTGGCAATAATTTTCGGAAGATCTGGAGGAGGCAGCAACAGCCGAAGCAGCATTTCAAGGGGAAGAGTAAACTGGAGAAGAAGAAGGTAGGCAGAAGACTATACTGGAACTCCAGTGCCATTTCTACCCAAGATGCACTTGATCATTTTCACCGTCTGTTGGCTTCCCAGAAACACCCAACCTCAATCCTTCCTTTCAATCAGCTTTTGGACACGTTGGTTCGCAACTCCTACCCCACCGTTTTTTCTCTCTTCAACCAACTAATACAAACTGAAGGAATCAGTACTGATAAATACACCTATGGGATCATGATCAAGCACTGTGCCCAAACAAACTGGCTCAGCCTTGCGTTTGCTCTTCTGGGACGACTTCTCAAAGAGGGTCACAGAGCTGAAGCCGCGACCTTCGGCCCATTACTCGAGGGCCTTTGTTCTGAGAATAGAATTGGTGAGGCCATAACCATGGTGTTAAAAATGCCTAAGCAGGGGTGTCTACCCAATGTGGTCTCATATAGCATACTTATCAGGGGGCTTTGCTTGAAGGGCAAGATTGGCTTAGCCCTTCAGTTGCTTTTTAAAATGATTAAACATGGTGGTGAGTGTGAACCAAATGTGATCACATACAGCACAGTTATTTATGAGCTCTGTAAGGAGGGGGAACTCACAAAGGCATTTGGTGTATATAACCAGGTACATAATGCTAGGATTATACCTGATGCTGTGATATACAACTCCTTAATTGGTGGGCTATGTAAAAATGGTGAAATTGAGAAGTCAAAAGAGGTGCTAGGTAGCATGGTTTTGAGAGGATATGACCCTGATGTCATGACTTATACCACTCTTATAAATGGGCTTTGCAAGAAAGGTGAAATTGGTAATGCAAAAGAGGTGCTGCATGGCATGGTTTCAAAAGGGCACAAGCCCAATGTGATAACATTTAACACTCTTCTAGGTGGGCTATGCAAGAAAGGTGAATTTGAGAAGGCAAAAGAGTTGCTGCATGAAATGATTTCAGAAGGGCACAAGCCCGATGTTGTGACCTACAACATTCTTATAGGTGGGCGGTGCAAGACAGGTGAAATTGACAAGGCACAGGAGTTGCTGCATGAAATGATTTTCAAAGGGCTCGAGCCCGATGTCGTGACTTACAATACTCTTATAGATGGGTTGTGCAGGCAAGGTGAAATTGAGAAAGCAAATGAGGTGTTAGGTACCATGATTTCCAAAGGTCATCAGCCTGATGTCGTGACTTATAACACTCTTATAAATGGGCAGTGCAAGAAAGGTGAAATTGAGAGGGCACATGAGATGCTTCATAGCATGATTTTGAAAGGGCACAAACCCAACACGGTGACTTATACCCCTCTTATAGATGGGCTCTGCAAGAAAGGTGAAATTAAGAAGGCAAATGAGGTCCTGCATTGCATGATTTCAAAACGGCACAAACCTGATGTCGTGACTTACAACACTCTTATAGATGGGTGGTGTAAGAAAGGTGAAATTGAGAAGGCGGAGGAGTTGATGAATGAAATGATTTTCAAAGGGCACAAACCTGATGTTGTGACTTACAACACTATTATAGATGGGCTTTGCAAGAATGGTGAAATTGAGAAGGCAAAAGAGTTGCTGCATAGCATGATTTCCGAAGGTCAGGAGCCCAATGTCATGACTTACAATACTATTATAGATGGGTTGTGCAAGAAAGGTGAAATTGACCAGTCAAAGGAGGTGCTTGATAGAATGGTCTTGAAAGGGCACAGGCCCGATGTCCTTACTTATACCACTCTTATAAATGGGTTGTGCAAGAAGGGTGAAATTGAGAAGGCAAAGGGAGTGCTACACAACATGATTTCAAAAGGGCATGAGCCCAATGTGGTGACTTACAATGCTCTTATAGACGGGCTGTGCAAGAAAGGTAAAATTGAGAAGGCAAAGGAGTTGCTGCATGAAATGTTGTCAAAAGGGCATGCCCCCGGTGTTGTGACCTACAACACCCTTGTAGATGGGTTGTGCAAGAAAGGTGAAATTGACAAGGCAAAGGAATTGATGCATGAAATGTGTATCATAGGGCTCTATCCTGATGCCGTGACTTACAATACTCTTATTGACGGGTTGTGTAAGAAAGGTGAAGTTCTAAAGGCAAAGGAGTTTTCGCATGAAATGATTTCTATAGGGCTTGAAACCAATGTTGTGACTTACAACATTCTTGTTGATGGTTTCTGCAAGAAAGGTGATATTGACAAGGCTAAGGAGTTGTTGCATGACATGATTTCTAAAGGACCCGAGCCTGATGTTGTAACATATACCACTCTTATAAATGGGCTATGCAAGAAAGGTGACATTGAGCATGCAAAGGAGTTGCAACATGAAATGATTTCAAAAGGGCACAACCCCAATGTTGTGACTTACAACACTCTTATAGATGGTTTGTGCAAGAAAGGAGAAACTGACGAGGCAAAGGAGTTGCTGCATGACATGATTTCCAAAAGACGTGAGCCTGATGTTGTGACTTATACCACTCTTATAGATGGACTCTGCAAGAAGGGTGAAATTGAGAAGGCAAAGGAGATGTTGCCTGACATGATTTCAAAAGGACTTGAGCCCGATGTTGTGACTTACAACACTCTTATAGATGGATTGTGTAAGGGCGGTGAAATTGATAACGCAAAGGAATTGTTGCATGAAATGATTTCCCAAGGGAACGATCCCAATGTCGTGACATACAACACTCTTATAGTTGGGCTGTGCAAGAAAGATGAAATTGGGGAGGCAAAAGAGTTGCTATCTGAAATGACTTCAAAAGGGCATCAACCTAATGTTGCGACTTACAACACTCTTATAGATGGGTTGTGCAAGATCGGTGAAATTGACAAGGGAAAAGAGTTGCTGCATGAAATGATTTCTAAAGGGCCGGAGCCCAATTTTGTGACGTATACCACTCTTATCGATGGGCTGCGCAAGAAAGGTGAAATTGTGAAGGCGAAGGAGTTGCTGCCTGAAATGATTTCAGAAGGGCATGAGAACTAATGTGGTGACTAGTAACACTCTTTTAAATGGGCGATGCTATAAAGGTGGAATTCCAAGGTAAAGGAGTTGCTTCTTTGAACATTGAACTTGATTTTCATGGAAGTTCTGTAACAAAATGTTTCAATTTTTTAGTTCTGCTGTTCTTCATGAAGTACTACTGTAGGTGATACGGCTGGTAGGTGATATGGCTGCTGTTCTTCATGAAGACATGCTGATTTAGCAAACCGCGGAAGGCTGCTGGTAGGTGATACGGCTTTGGTTGTTTAATGTACAGTTGGTTGAGAGCTCACGGCAAGGAAGGGGCATCATAATTGAAATGGTGGGGTCCTGTATATGTGAATTTGATGGATGGATATTTGTTTCAGTTCTTTTATTTCTGATAACTTTTAAACGGGTGATCAATTTAGTATATTTCATATCAGATACTATTGTTGAGATGTCTTGGTATTTACATTTAGTTATTACATTATTTATTATAAATAATATTGTAAATTTCAAAAATTGATGGTTTTTATGTAACTTTTTGTTGATTTTGTGCAACAAAATCTAGATCGTTGATTTTCAATCGATGCTTGATTTTGTTCTTGTTGGATTGGTTTGGATGCATCTTCTCATTTTTAAAATGATCGGGTGTAGATTTGTGCATAGTAGACTGTTGTTGCCTTGTTGGTACCGACTTAAATGCCTATTGCCTACTTTAACTATTTTTCATTTTTGTTTTTTGGCGCCTTTGATGTTTAATTGCATGATAGAGGTGCATTAAAAGGGTTAAGTGAAAGCTTTCTTCCCGGTTTTATGCAGGAATCTTATTCTTAGGTGCATTTTTTTTTTTTTTTGCACCAGAGGTGCACTATTTATGTGATCACCCAATCTAATAATTTCAACATTGTTGATTTAACAATACAAAATCTCCTGCATTATATCATTATTGACGATGAAGCGTTCAATCTTAATCCGATTATTCAGATGAAAGCGCACCATTTGATCGTCTAATGCATGGTTTAGCGAAACCAAAGCTTCAGTTGGGCCCATATAACCACGAATTCACATCTCTTGAAATAGTCAGCAACAGTGGGGTCTTCCTGCATTCTTACCGCTGTTACAGCGTCGAGTGTTGCCCGTACAGTGTTTTTGCTACAATATCACGGAATTTACAGCATAACAGTGTTGTCCGTTGACCATTTCGTGACCCCAACATTATTTCGGAGTTATTTCGGAGGATATGGATTCTATAACCGCTTGGTCGTCTTTGGGACTGTTACCATGCTTTCATTTACGGCCTAAGTGAATTTTAATTTCTTAATCTATTATTTTGCATCGAGGCTAAATTCTCGAAAGGTTGTAATTTTTGTGAATTACATTTCTTCTACAATTTAATTACTGCCCAAAAGTTGATCTAATAATTTCAAATTGTGGGGAAACTATGACCTTCTGTCCTGATTTGGAAAAGCGTGTGAGTGCCAAGTTGTTTTCGGATCATGATTTGAAGAAAACAAATACATATAAACACTTTAAAAAATATATATACACCTGGGATTAGACGTTGCAAAACGTTATTCAAAATTGAGTGATAGTGCAATGGATAGAAAGAATCAACGGTTGGTTTGATTAATCCTTAATCGTGTGTTTTATATCAATCTAGTAGAAAACATGAACGAAAGGATGCGAATAAAAATTCATCTTAGCTATAAGATTTCTAAAATTGAGCGGTTCACAATACTTTGAATTCATAGCAAAATTCACCTTAAAAAATTATGTGTTTGGTGGGCAACGATAATTTAAATCCAAGAAACCATAGATTTCGTTGTCTTCAAAAGTCAAGTAGCTGTTGTACTGTTCACGATAGCATACAGGGATCTACACGTTTAAAAAATCAATAAAAAATGATGAATAAAAATGATAATTGGTGCATGTTTAACTTGTAATAGCGAGCCTCTGGAAAAAGTAAAAGTATGTGATGTAACTGATGTGTAAAGGGATTAGAGCGTCATTGCTGACTGCCAATTTTTTTTTCTTTTTTGTTTGAGTGGTCTAGCTTTAAACTTGTATATTAAATCTAAATTAAATACCCAAGTAGGCCAGAAGTCATTGCTCTTATTATAAAATAATGATGAGATAAATAAAGGGTATATTTACCATACATTTTCTTTAAAAATAGAGCACTTAATTACTTGCCCAAGGAAAATGATTTTTTCACTATACATCTATTATAGAAGTAGGGTTCTCGATCTGATAAGAGGAAGTACACTTTTTTTTAACTCTTAAAAGATATTCTCACGGAAACGATTCCGTGCGATAGAAGATCTCGTTCGTTCCTACAAGGTTGCGCACATGTCAGCTAGAGCAATTTCATCGTGCCATAAATCAGCAGCTATATTTGAGGATCTATATTTCCTCACCATTGGCAACTTCATCTATATTTGACGAGCTATATGCCTATATTTGCACGTGCTGCACATATTCGAAACAAGTTGTGTCATTATAGGGTTGTGTGTAACGTGGTCAACGATCACGAAAACATTTTGTTACGTTATCGTTTCAGTTAACGCAGATTTTTTTTTCGTTAACCGTTTTGTGAGATGAACGACAAAGAAAAAAATTGTGTTACTATTTTGTTTAATGAAATGATTAAAACGATAAAAAAAATTGTGATCATTTATTATCACTAGATCAACAGAAAACCGGTGTTGAATTTTGAGGAGTACGTATTTGTGATGAATAAAGAAGAAATAAGAATGAAAATTACATTGATATCAAATAGTATTATGTTATCTCTCTTCTTTTATATTTTCCTATTTTACATTATTTTACTATTTTACATTTTAGTCTCTAATTATTTTTTATTCTCAACACTCTCACTATAACTAGAATTTTGTAGATATCGATCAATCATAACTTGCTCGAAACATCTCGTGTATGTGAAGAATTCTTGTGCGTACGGATCTCGAAAGATTTTCTTCTTTTGTTTTTTTTTCATTTTTCCGTATTCTTTGTTTTGCATATTTGAAGCAACACTCGCAAGAAACACACAAAAAACAACAGTATTCTAATATGTATATATATATACACACACATTACTAGTAGTGTGTTCATCAGTATTTTGATACACCATTATTGATATTTTTCTAGTGCATTTATCAACATTATGGTACACAAGTTTTGGTATTATCTAGTGTGTTTGCCAATTTTATGGTACACTAGTATTGATTATTATCAAGAGATGACTTCTTAGCTTGAAAGTCCAATCACCTCTTCATTTATTTATTTTCTTTTACCAAGGGATGATGCTCTATGGCTCTAAGGTTCATCTTGATTATGATTTTTTTCTCACCGATGGATGAGGCTATATGGCTCTAAGGTTCCACTTGGTATGTTTTTTCTTTTACCAAGAAATGAGATTCTATGACTCAAAGCTTCCTCTTGGTTGTGATTTTTGTGCAACCATATTTACTAAGAGATGAGAATTTATGGCTCTAAGGTTTCCCTTGGTTATGTTTTTTTCTCACCAAGGGATGAGCTTTGGCTCTAAGTTCCTCTCGATTATGGTCCACCGCTATATGAATTTAACAATGGATACAGTTATGTGGCAATATGATTGCTATGGTTATGTGACACCATGGATGGTATGGTTATGTGGCACTAGGGATGGTATGATTATGCGACACTATATATGGCCAATATATTTTTGGTAACCAAGCATATAACCATTTGCTATGTTTTAACTGTTAGATTAAACTCTTTTTTGGTTTGATAATTTGCAAAACAAATCAGTACTATCCTTGCACAATTTAATTTTGGTGAATTGCTGATTTATACATGTACATAAAGATGGTGCAAAGGCTCAAACATGCATGTACAAGTCAAGACGATCACATAGATATCAAGAGCAAGCAAATTGGACAAGAACAAAGGCTTGATAGAGCCTTGCGTTTTGGTAATGCAAGGGGAACCCATCACAATGGGTTCCTAACCCGTCATAACGAGTTGTCTACCCGTCACAACGGATTACCAATCCATTGTAACAGATTGAAGAGGAGAAGAGTTGGAAGATAAGAGATTTGGCAGATTGGAAGAGTCATACGTTATGGTAAAGCATCCCACACCCGTCACAACGGGTTGCCAACTCGTCATAACGGGTTCATGTCCAAAAGAGCCCAGTAGTCAGCCAAAGATGCATTGAAGGGCAATTTGGAAAAGAAGCCAACCCGTTACAACAGATTTTGTAACAGGTTGAATGATTCTGTAACGCAAGGCTTCCAGATCGAGAATTCAAGACTTCAAGATGTGCCCAACATATATATATATATATATAGATACCTTGGGGATTCGAACCAGAACAATCAAGAAAGCCCTTTC
>CAXKVX010001779.1:0-20534 GCA_964058865.1 Eleocharis quinqueflora
ACACTTCTCGTGCTAGGCTATGAGACTTTGTGGTGTTTTCTTGATTGTTTACCACCCATTAATGAAGTGATCGGAGCAGAAACACTTCTCGACGTAGGATGAGATGCTTTGTGGGGTATTCTTGAATGTTTACCACACATAAATGAAGTACTTAGATCAGAAACACTTCTCGCACCAGAATAAGATGTCTTTGTGGTGTTTTCGTGATTGTTACCACCCATAAATGAAATAATTATACATGAAGCACTTGGAGTGGTGTTCTATGCTTCTTCGTGGTGGTTTCAAAAAGATTACGATGATTAAATGAACTACTCAAAGAAGAAACACTTCTCATAGTATGCTATGATGCTTTGTGGTGTTATCTTGAATGTTTACCACCCATAAATGAATTACTCAGATCAGAAACACTTCTTGTAGCACGATAAGATGCTTTGTGGTGTTTTCTTGAATGTTTACCACCCGTAAATGAAGTGATCAGAGCAGAAACACTTCTCGTCGTAGGAAAAGATGCTTTGTGGTGTATTCTTGAATGTTTACCACCCGTAAATGAAGTGATCAGAGCAGAAACACTTCTCGTCGTAGGAAAAGATGCTTTGTGGTGTATTCTTGAATGTTTACCACCCATAAATGAAGTACTTAGATCAGAAACACTTCTCGCAGCAAAATAAGATGTCTTTGTGGTGTTTTCGTGATTGTTACCACCCTTAAATGAAGTAATTATACATGAAGCACTTGGAGTGGTGTTCTATGCTTCTTCGTGGTGGTTTCAAAAAGATTACGATGATTAAATGAACTACTCAAAGAAGAAACACTTCTCATAGTATGCTATGATGCTTTGTGGTGTTATCTTGAATGTTTACCACCCATAAATGAATTACTCAGATCAGAAACACTTCTTGTAGCACGATAAGATGCTTTGTGGTGTTTTCTTGAATGTTTACCACCCGTAAATGAAGTGATCAGAGCAGAAACACTTCTCGTCGTAGGAGAAGATGCTTTGTGGTGTATTCTTGAATGTTTACCACCCATAAATGAATTACTTAGATCAGAAACACATCTCGTAGACGAATAAGATGCTTTGTGGTGTTTTCTTGATTGTTACCACCCACAAATGATGTAATTAGACACGAAGCACTTGCAGTGGTATTCTATACTTCTTCGTGGTGGTTTCAAGAAGGGTTACGATGCTTAAATGAAGTACTCAAAGAAGAAACACTTCTCATATTAGGCTATGATAATTTGTGGTGTTTTCTTGAATGTTTACCACCCAACAATGAATTACTTAGATCAGAAACACATCTCTTAGCAGGATAAGATGCTTCGTGCTGTTTTCCTGAATGTTACAACCCATAAATGAAGTAATTACACAAGAAGCACATGGAGTGGTGTTCTATGCTTCTTCGTGGTGGTTTCAAAAAGATTACCATGCTTAAATGAAATAATCGAAGAAGAAACACTTCTCATAATAGGCTATGATGTTTGGTGGTGTTATCTTGAATGTTTACCACCCATAAATGAATTAATCAGATATGAAGCACATGGAGTGGTATTCTATGCTACTTTGTGGTGGTTTCAAGAATGGTTACCACACTTAAATGAAGTACTTGAAGAAGAAACACTTCTCGTGCTAGGCTATGAGACTTTGTGGTGTTTTCTTGAATGTTTACCACCCATTAATGAAGTGATCAGAGAAGAAACACTTCTCGTCGTAGGAGAAGATGCTTTGTGGTGTTTTCTTGATTGTTACCACCCATAAATGAAGTAATCAGACATGAAGCACTTGGAGTGGTGTTCTATGCTTCTTCGTGGTGGTTTCAAAAAGATTACGATGCTTAAATGAAGTAATCGAAGAAGAAACACTTCTCATAATAGGCTATGATGCTTGGTGGTGTTATCTTGAATGTTTACCACCCATAAATGAATTAATCAGATATGAAGCACATGGAGTGGTATTCTATGCTACTTTGTGGTGGTTTTAAGAATGGTTACCACACTTAAATGAAGTACTTGAAGAAGAAACACTTCTCGTGCTAGGCTATGAGACTTTGTGGTGTTTTCTTGATTGTTTACCGCCCATTAATGAAGTGATCGGAGCAGAAACACTTCTCGACGTAGGATGAGATGCTTTGTGGGGTATTCTTGAATGTTTACCACACATAAATGAAGTACTTAGATCAGAAACACTTCTCGCAGCAGAATAAGATGTCTTTGTGGTGTTTTCGTGATTGTTACCACCCATAAATGAAATAATTATAAATGAAGCACTTGGAGTGGTGTTCTATGCTTCTTCGTGGTGGTTTCAAAAAGATTACGATGATTAAATGAACTACTCAAAGAAGAAACACTTCTCATAGTATGCTATGATGCTTTGTGGTGTTATCTTGAATGTTTACCACCCATAAATGAATTACTCAGATCAGAAACACTTCTTGTAGCACGATAAGATGCTTTGTGGTGTTTTCTTGAATGTTTACCACCCGTAAATGAAGTGATCAGAGCAGAAACACTTCTCGTCGTAGGAGAAGATGCTTTGTGGTATATTCTTGAATGTTTACCACCCATAAATGAATTACTTAGATCAGAAACACATCTCGTAGACGAATAAGATGCTTTGTGGTGTTTTCTTGATTGTTACCACCCACAAATGATGTAATTAGACACGAAGCACTTGCAGTGGTATTCTATACTTCTTCGTGGTGGTTTCAAGAAGGGATACGATGCTTAAATGAAGTACTCAAAGAAGAAACACTTCTCATATTAGGCTATGATAATTTGTGGTGTTTTCTTGAATGTTTACCACCCAACAATGAATTACTTAGATCAGAAACACATCTCTTAGCAGGATAAGATGCTTCGTGCTTTTTTCCTGAATGTTACAACCCATAAATGAAGTAATTACACAAGAAGCACATGGAGTGGTGTTCTATGCTTCTTCGTGGTGGTTTCAAAAAGATTACCATGCTTAAATGAAATAATCGAAGAAGAAACACTTCTCATAATAGGCTATGATGCTTGGTGGTGTTATCTTGAATGATTACCACCCATAAATGAATTAATCAGATATGAAGCACATGGAGTGGTATTCTATGCTACTTTGTGGTGGTTTCAAGAATGGTTACCACACTTAAATGAAGTACTTGAAGAAGAAACACTTCTCGTGCTAGGCTATGAGACTTTGTGGTGTTTTCTTGAATGTTTACCACCCATTAATGAAGTGATCAGAGAAGAAACACTTCTCGTCGTAGGAGAAGATGCTTTGTGGTGTATTCTTGAATGTTTACCACTCATAAATGAAGTACTTAGATCAGAAACACATCTCGTAGACGAATAGATGCTTTGTTGTGTTTTCTTGATTGTTACCACCCATAAATGAAGTAATCAGACATGAAGCACTTGGAGTGGTGTTCTATGCTTCTTCGTGGTGGTTTCAAAAAGATTACGATGATTAAATGAACTACTCAAAGAAGAAACACTTCTCATAGTATGCTATGATGCTTTGTGGTGTTATCTTGAATGTTTACCACCCATAAATGAATTACTCAGATCAGAAACACTTCTTGTAGCACGATAAGATGCTTTGTGGTGTTTTCTTGAATGTTTACCACCCGTAAATGAAGTGATCAGAGCAGAAACACTTCTCGTCGTAGGAGAAGATGCTTTGTGGTGTATTCTTGAATGTTTACCACCCATAAATGAATTACTTAGATCAGAAACACATCTCGTAGACGAATAAGATGCTTTGTGGTGTTTTCTTGATTGTTACCACCCACAAATGATGTAATTAGACACGAAGCACTTGCAGTGGTATTCTATACTTCTTCGTGGTGGTTTCAAGAAAGGATACGATGCTTAAATGAAGTACTCAAAGAAGAAACACTTCTCATATTAGGCTATGATAATTTGTGGTGTTTTCTTGAATGTTTACCACCCAACAATGAATTACTTAGATCAGAAACACATCTCTTAGCAGGATAAGATGCTTCGTGCTTTTTTCCTGAATGTTACAACCCATAAATGAAGTAATTACACAAGAAGCACATGGAGTGGTGTTCTATGCTTCTTCGTGGTGGTTTCAAAAAGATTACCATGCTTAAATGAAATAATCGAAGAAGAAACACTTCTCATAATAGGCTATGATGCTTGGTGGTGTTATCTTGAATGTTTACCACCCATAAATGAATTAATCAGATATGAAGCACATGGAGTGGTATTCTATGCTACTTTGTGGTGGTTTCAAGAATGGTTACCACACTTAAATGAAGTACTTGAAGAAGAAACACTTCTCGTGCTAGGCTATGAGACTTTGTGGTGTTTTCTTGAATGTTTACCACCCATTAATGAAGTGATCAGAGAAGAAACACTTCTCGTCGTAGGAGAAGATGCTTTGTGGTGTATTCTTGAATGTTTACCACTCATAAATGAAGTACTTAGATCAGAAACACATCTCGTAGACGAATAGATGCTTTGTTGTGTTTTCTTGATTGTTACCACCCATAAATGAAGTAATCAGACATGAAGCACTTGGAGTGGTGTTCTATGCTTCTTCGTGGTGGTTTCAAAAAGATTACGATGATTAAATGAACTACTCAAAGAAGAAACACTTCTCATAGTATGCTATGATGCTTTGTGGTGTTATCTTGAATGTTTACCACCCATAAATGAATTACTCAGATCAGAAACACTTCTTGTAGCACGATAAGATGCTTTGTGGTGTTTTCTTGAATGTTTACCACCCGTAAATGAAGTGATCAGAGCAGAAACACTTCTCGTCGTAGGAGAAGATGCTTTTTGGTGTATTCTTGAATGTTTACCACCCATAAATGAATTACTTAGATCAGAAACACATCTCGTAGACGAATAAGATGCTTTGTGGTGTTTTCTTGATTGTTACCACCCACAAATGATGTAATTAGACACGAAGCACTTGCAGTGGTATTCTATACTTCTTCGTGGTGGTTTCAAGAAAGGATACGATGCTTAAATGAAGTACTCAAAGAAGAAACACTTCTCATATTAGGCTATGATAATTTGTGGTGTTTTCTTGAATGTTTACCACCCAACAATGAATTACTTAGATCAGAAACACATCTCTTAGCAGGATAAGATGCTTCGTGCTGTTTTCCTGAATGTTACAACCCATAAATGAAGTAATTACACAAGAAGCACATGGAGTGGTGTTCTATGCTTCTTCGTGGTGGTTTCAAAAAGATTAAGATGCTTAAATGAAGTAATCGAAGAAGAAACACTTCTCATAATAGGTTATGATGCTTGGTGGTGTTATCTTGAATGTTTACCACCCATAAATGAATTAATCAGATATGAAGCACATGGAGTGGTATTCTATGCTACTTTGTGGTGGTTTCAAGAATGGTTACCACACTTAAATGAAGTACTTGAAGAAGAAACACTTCTCGTGCTAGGCTATGAGACTTTGTGGTGTTTTCTTGATTGTTTACCACCCATTAATGAAGTGATCGGAGCAGAAACACTTCTCGACGTAGGATGAGATGCTTTGTGGGGTATTCTTGAATGTTTACCACCCATAAATGAAGTACTTAGATCAGAAACACTTCTCGCAGCAGAATAAGATGTCTTTGTGGTGTTTTCGTGATTGTTACCACCCATAAATGAAGTAATTATACATGAAGCACTTGGAGTGGTGTTCTATGCTTCTTCGTGGTGGTTTCAATAAGATTACGATGATTAAATGAACTACTCAAAGAAGAAACACTTCTCATAGTATGCTATGATGCTTTGTGGTGTTATCTTGAATGTTTACCACCCATAAATGAATTACTCAGATCAGAAACACTTCTTGTAGCACGATAAGATGCTTTGTTGTGTTTTCTTGAATGTTTACCACCCGTAAATGAAGTGATCAGAGCAGAAACACTTCTCGTCGTAGGAGAAGATGCTTTGTGGTGTATTCTTGAATGTTTACCACCCATAAATGAATTACTTAGATCAGAAACACATCTCGTAGACGAATAAGATGCTTTGTGGTGTTTTCTTGATTGTTACCACCCACAAATGATGTAATTAGACACGAAGCACTTGCAGTGGTATTCTATACTTCTTCGTAGTGGTTTCAAGAAGGTATACGATGCTTAAATGAAGTACTCAAAGAAGAAACACTTCTCATATTAGGCTATGATAATTTGTGGTGTTTTCTTGAATGTTTACCACCCAACAATGAATTACTTAGATCAGAAACACATCTCTTAGCAGGATAAGATGCTTCGTGCTGTTTTCCTGAATGTTACAACCCATAAATGAAGTAATTACACAAGAAGCACATGGAGTGGTGTTCTATGCTTCTTCGTGGTGGTTTCAAAAAGATTACGATGCTTAAATGAAGTAATCGAAGAAGAAACACTTCTCATAATAGGCTATGATGCTTGGTGGTGTTATCTTGAATGTTTACCACCCATAAATGAATTAATCAGATATGAAGCACATGGAGTGGTATTCTATGCTACTTTGTGGTGGTTTCAAGAATGGTTACCACACTTAAATGAAGTACTTGAAGAAGAAACACTTCTCGTGCTAGGCTATGAGACTTTGTGGTGTTTTCTTGATTGTTTACCACCCATTAATGAAGTGATCGGAGCAGAAACACTTCTCGACGTAGGATGAGATGCTTTGTGGGGTATTCTTGAATGTTTACCACACATAAATGAAGTACTTAGATCAGAAACACTTCTCGCACCAGAATAAGATGTCTTTGTGGTGTTTTCGTGATTGTTACCACCCATAAATGAAATAATTATACATGAAGCACTTGGAGTGGTGTTCTATGCTTCTTCGTGGTGGTTTCAAAAAGATTACGATGATTAAATGAACTACTCAAAGAAGAAACACTTCTCATAGTATGCTATGATGCTTTGTGGTGTTATCTTGAATGTTTACCACCCATAAATGAATTACTCAGATCAGAAACACTTCTTGTAGCACGATAAGATGCATTGTGGTGTTTTCTTGAATGTTTACCACCCGTAAATGAAGTGATCAGAGCAGAAACACTTCTCGTCGTAGGAAAAGATGCTTTGTGGTGTATTCTTGAATGTTTACCACCCGTAAATGAAGTGATCAGAGCAGAAACACTTCTCGTCGTAGGAAAAGATGCTTTGTGGTGTATTCTTGAATGTTTACCACCCATAAATGAAGTACTTAGATCAGAAACACTTCTCGCAGCAAAATAAGATGTCTTTGTGGTGTTTTCGTGATTGTTACCACCCATAAATGAAGTAATTATACATGAAGCACTTGGAGTGGTGTTCTATGCTTCTTCGTGGTGGTTTCAAAAAGATTACGATGATTAAATGAACTACTCAAAGAAGAAACACTTCTCATAGTATGCTATGATGCTTTGTGGTGTTATCTTGAATGTTTACCACCCATAAATGAATTACTCAGATCAGAAACACTTCTTGTAGCACGATAAGATGCTTTGTGGTGTTTTCTTGAATGTTTACCACCCGTAAATGAAGTGATCAGAGCAGAAACACTTCTCGTCGTAGGAGAAGATGCTTTGTGGTGTATTCTTGAATGTTTACCACCCATAAATGAATTACTTAGATCAGAAACACATCTCGTAGACGAATAAGATGCTTTGTGGTGTTTTCTTGATTGTTACCACCCACAAATGATGTAATTAGACACGAAGCACTTGCAGTGGTATTCTATACTTCTTCGTGGTGGTTTCAAGAAGGGTTACGATGCTTAAATGAAGTACTCAAAGAAGAAACACTTCTCATATTAGGCTATGATAATTTGTGGTGTTTTCTTGAATGTTTACCACCCAACAATGAATTACTTAGATCAGAAACACATCTCTTAGCAGGATAAGATGCTTCGTGCTGTTTTCCTGAATGTTACAACCCATAAATGAAGTAATTACACAAGAAGCACATGGAGTGGTGTTCTATGCTTCTTCGTGGTGGTTTCAAAAAGATTACCATGCTTAAATGAAATAATCGAAGAAGAAACACTTCTCATAATAGGCTATGATGCTTGGTGGTGTTATCTTGAATGTTTACCACCCATAAATGAATTAATCAGATATGAAGCACATGGAGTGGTATTCTATGCTACTTTGTGGTGGTTTCAAGAATGGTTACCACACTTAAATGAAGTACTTGAAGAAGAAACACTTCTCGTGCTAGGCTATGAGACTTTGTGGTGTTTTCTTGAATGTTTACCACCCATTAATGAAGTGATCAGAGAAGAAACACTTCTCGTCGTAGGAGAAGATGCTTTGTGGTGTTTTCTTGATTGTTACCACCCATAAATGAAGTAATCAGACATGAAGCACTTGGAGTGGTGTTCTATGCTTCTTCGTGGTGGTTTCAAAAAGATTACGATGCTTAAATGAAGTAATCGAAGAAGAAACACTTCTCATAATAGGCTATGATGCTTGGTGGTGTTATCTTGAATGTTTACCACCCATAAATGAATTAATCAGATATGAAGCACATGGAGTGGTATTCTATGCTACTTTGTGGTGGTTTTAAGAATGGTTACCACACTTAAATGAAGTACTTGAAGAAGAAACACTTCTCGTGCTAGGCTATGAGACTTTGTGATGTTTTCTTGATTGTTTACCGCCCATTAATGAAGTGATCGGAGCAGAAACACTTCTCGACGTAGGATGAGATGCTTTGTGGGGTATTCTTGAATGTTTACCACACATAAATGAAGTACTTAGATCAGAAACACTTCTCGCAGCAGAATAAGATGTCTTTGTGGTGTTTTCGTGATTGTTACCACCCATAAATGAAATAATTATAAATGAAGCACTTGGAGTGGTGTTCTATGCTTCTTCGTGGTGGTTTCAAAAAGATTACGATGATTAAATGAACTACTCAAAGAAGAAACACTTCTCATAGTATGCTATGATGCTTTGTGGTGTTATCTTGAATGTTTACCACCCATAAATGAATTACTCAGATCAGAAACACTTCTTGTAGCACGATAAGATGCTTTGTGGTGTTTTCTTGAATGTTTACCACCCGTAAATGAAGTGATCAGAGCAGAAACACTTCTCGTCGTAGGAGAAGATGCTTTGTGGTGTATTCTTGAATGTTTACCACCCATAAATGAATTACTTAGATCAGAAACACATCTCGTAGACGAATAAGATGCTTTGTGGTGTTTTCTTGATTGTTACCACCCCCAAATGATGTAATTAGACACGAAGCACTTGCAGTGGTATTCTATACTTCTTCGTGGTGGTTTCAAGAAGGGATACGATGCTTAAATGAAGTACTCAAAGAAGAAACACTTCTCATATTAGGCTATGATAATTTGTGGTGTTTTCTTGAATGTTTACCACCCAACAATGAATTACTTAGATCAGAAACACATCTCTTAGCAGGATAAGATGCTTCGTGCTTTTTTCCTGAATGTTACAACCCATAAATGAAGTAATTACACAAGAAGCACATGGAGTGGTGTTCTATGCTTCTTCGTGGTGGTTTCAAAAAGATTACCATGCTTAAATGAAATAATCGAAGAAGAAACACTTCTCATAATAGGCTATGATGCTTGGTGGTGTTATCTTGAATGTTTACCACCCATAAATGAATTAATCAGATATGAAGCACATGGAGTGGTATTCTATGCTACTTTGTGGTGGTTTCAAGAATGGTTACCACACTTAAATGAAGTACTTGAAGAAGAAACACTTCTCGTGCTAGGCTATGAGACTTTGTGGTGTTTTCTTGAATGTTTACCACCCATTAATGAAGTGATCAGAGAAGAAACACTTCTCGTCGTAGGAGAAGATGCTTTGTGGTGTATTCTTGAATGTTTACCACTCATAAATGAAGTACTTAGATCAGAAACACATCTCGTAGACGAATAGATGCTTTGTTGTGTTTTCTTGATTGTTACCACCCATAAATGAAGTAATCAGACATGAAGCACTTGGAGTGGTGTTCTATGCTTCTTCGTGGTGGTTTCAAAAAGATTACGATGATTAAATGAACTACTCAAAGAAGAAACACTTCTCATAGTATGCTATGATGCTTTGTGGTGTTATCTTGAATGTTTACCACCCATAAATGAATTACTCAGATCAGAAACACTTCTTGTAGCACGATAAGATGCTTTGTGGTGTTTTCTTGAATGTTTACCACCCGTAAATGAAGTGATCAGAGCAGAAACACTTCTCGTCGTAGGAGAAGATGCTTTTTGGTGTATTCTTGAATGTTTACCACCCATAAATGAATTACTTAGATCAGAAACACATCTCGTAGACGAATAAGATGCTTTGTGGTGTTTTCTTGATTGTTACCACCCACAAATGATGTAATTAGACACGAAGCACTTGCAGTGGTATTCTATACTTCTTCGTGGTGGTTTCAAGAAAGGATACGATGCTTAAATGAAGTACTCAAAGAAGAAACACTTCTCATATTAGGCTATGATAATTTGTGGTGTTTTCTTGAATGTTTACCACCCAACAATGAATTACTTAGATCAGAAACACATCTCTTAGCAGGATAAGATGCTTCGTGCTGTTTTCCTGAATGTTACAACCCATAAATGAAGTAATTACACAAGAAGCACATGGAGTGGTGTTCTATGCTTCTTCGTGGTGGTTTCAAAAAGATTAAGATGCTTAAATGAAGTAATCGAAGAAGAAACACTTCTCATAATAGGTTATGATGCTTGGTGGTGTTATCTTGAATGTTTACCACCCATAAATGAATTAATCAGATATGAAGCACATGGAGTGGTATTCTATGCTACTTTGTGGTGGTTTCAAGAATGGTTACCACACTTAAATGAAGTACTTGAAGAAGAAACACTTCTCGTGCTAGGCTATGAGACTTTGTGGTGTTTTCTTGATTGTTTACCACCCATTAATGAAGTGATCGGAGCAGAAACACTTCTCGACGTAGGATGAGATGCTTTGTGGGGTATTCTTGAATGTTTACCACCCATAAATGAAGTACTTAGATCAGAAACACTTCTCGCAGCAGAATAAGATGTCTTTGTGGTGTTTTCGTGATTGTTACCACCCATAAATGAAGTAATTATACATGAAGCACTTGGAGTGGTGTTCTATGCTTCTTCGTGGTGGTTTCAATAAGATTACGATGATTAAATGAACTACTCAAAGAAGAAACACTTCTCATAGTATGCTATGATGCTTTGTGGTGTTATCTTGAATGTTTACCACCCATAAATGAATTACTCAGATCAGAAACACTTCTTGTAGCACGATAAGATGCTTTGTTGTGTTTTCTTGAATGTTTACCACCCGTAAATGAAGTGATCAGAGCAGAAACACTTCTCGTCGTAGGAGAAGATGCTTTGTGGTGTATTCTTGAATGTTTACCACCCATAAATGAAGTACTTAGATCAGAAACACATCTCGTAGACGAATAAGATGCTTTGTGGTGTTTTCTTGATTGTTACCACCCACAAATGATGTAATTAGACACGAAGCACTTGCAGTGGTATTCTATACTTCTTCGTGGTGGTTTCAAGAAGGGATACGATGCTTAAATGAAGTACTCAAAGAAGAAACACTTCTCATATTAGGCTATGATAATTTGTGGTGTTTTCTTGAATGTTTACCACCCAACAATGAATTACTTAGATCAGAAACACATCTCTTAGCAGGATAAGATGCTTCGTGCTGTTTTCCTGAATGTTACAACCCATAAATGAAGTAATTACACAAGAAGCACATGGAGTGGTGTTCTATGCTTCTTCGTGGTGGTTTCAAAAAGATTACCATGCTTAAATGAAATAATCGAAGAAGAAACACTTCTCATAATAGGCTATGATGCTTGGTGGTGTTATCTTGAATGTTTACCACCCATAAATGAATTAATCAGATATGAAGCACATGGAGTGGTATTCTATGCTACTTTGTGGTGGTTTCAAGAATGGTTACCACACTTAAATGAAGTACTTGAAGAAGAAACACTTCTCGTGCTAGGCTATGAGACTTTGTGGTGTTTTCTTGAATGTTTACCACCCATTAATGAAGTGATCAGAGAAGAAACACTTCTCGTCGTAGGAGAAGATGCTTTGTGGTGTATTCTTGAATGTTTACCACTCATAAATGAAGTACTTAGATCAGAAACACATCTCGTAGACGAATAGATGCTTTGTTGTGTTTTCTTGATTGTTACCACCCATAAATGAAGTAATCAGACATGAAGCACTTGGAGTGGTGTTCTATGCTTCTTCGTGGTGGTTTCAAAAAGATTACGATGATTAAATGAACTACTCAAAGAAGAAACACTTCTCATAGTATGCTATGATGCTTTGTGGTGTTATCTTGAATGTTTACCACCCATAAATGAATTACTCAGATCAGAAACACTTCTTGTAGCACGATAAGATGCTTTGTGGTGTTTTCTTGAATGTTTACCACCCGTAAATGAAGTGATCAGAGCAGAAACACTTCTCGTCGTAGGAGAAGATGCTTTGTGGTGTATTCTTGAATGTTTACCACCCATAAATGAATTACTTAGATCAGAAACACATCTCGTAGACGAATAAGATGCTTTGTGGTGTTTTCTTGATTGTTACCACCCACAAATGATGTAATTAGACACGAAGCACTTGCAGTGGTATTCTATACTTCTTCGTGGTGGTTTCAAGAAAGGATACGATGCTTAAATGAAGTACTCAAAGAAGAAACACTTCTCATATTAGGCTATGATAATTTGTGGTGTTTTCTTGAATGTTTACCACCCAACAATGAATTACTTAGATCAGAAACACATCTCTTAGCAGGATAAGATGCTTCGTGCTTTTTTCCTGAATGTTACAACCCATAAATGAAGTTATTACACAAGAAGCACATGGAGTGGTGTTCTATGCTTCTTCGTGGTGGTTTCAAAAAGATTACCATGCTTAAATGAAATAATCGAAGAAGAAACACTTCTCATAATAGGCTATGATGCTTGGTGGTGTTATCTTGAATGTTTACCACCCATAAATGAATTAATCAGATATGAAGCACATGGAGTGGTATTCTATGCTACTTTGTGGTGGTTTCAAGAATGGTTACCACACTTAAATGAAGTACTTGAAGAAGAAACACTTCTCGTGCTAGGCTATGAGACTTTGTGGTGTTTTCTTGAATGTTTACCACCCATTAATGAAGTGATCAGAGAAGAAACACTTCTCGTCGTAGGAGAAGATGCTTTGTGGTGTATTCTTGAATGTTTACCACTCATAAATGAAGTACTTAGATCAGAAACACATCTCGTAGACGAATAGATGCTTTGTTGTGTTTTCTTGATTGTTACCACCCATAAATGAAGTAATCAGACATGAAGCACTTGGAGTGGTGTTCTATGCTTCTTCGTGGTGGTTTCAAAAAGATTACGATGATTAAATGAACTACTCAAAGAAGAAACACTTCTCATAGTATGCTATGATGCTTTGTGGTGTTATCTTGAATGTTTACCACCCATAAATGAATTACTCAGATCAGAAACACTTCTTGTAGCACGATAAGATGCTTTGTGGTGTTTTCTTGAATGTTTACCACCCGTAAATGAAGTGATCAGAGCAGAAACACTTCTCGTCGTAGGAGAAGATGCTTTTTGGTGTATTCTTGAATGTTTACCACCCATAAATGAATTACTTAGATCAGAAACACATCTCGTAGACGAATAAGATGCTTTGTGGTGTTTTCTTGATTGTTACCACCCACAAATGATGTAATTAGACACGAAGCACTTGCAGTGGTATTCTATACTTCTTCGTGGTGGTTTCAAGAAAGGATACGATGCTTAAATGAAGTACTCAAAGAAGAAACACTTCTCATATTAGGCTATGATAATTTGTGGTGTTTTCTTGAATGTTTACCACCCAACAATGAATTACTTAGATCAGAAACACATCTCTTAGCAGGATAAGATGCTTCGTGCTGTTTTCCTGAATGTTACAACCCATAAATGAAGTAATTACACAAGAAGCACATGGAGTGGTGTTCTATGCTTCTTCGTGGTGGTTTCAAAAAGATTAAGATGCTTAAATGAAGTAATCGAAGAAGAAACACTTCTCATAATAGGTTATGATGCTTGGTGGTGTTATCTTGAATGTTTACCACCCATAAATGAATTAATCAGATATGAAGCACATGGAGTGGTATTCTATGCTACTTTGTGGTGGTTTCAAGAATGGTTACCACACTTAAATGAAGTACTTGAAGAAGAAACACTTCTCGTGCTAGGCTATGAGACTTTGTGGTGTTTTCTTGATTGTTTACCACCCATTAATGAAGTGATCGGAGCAGAAACACTTCTCGACGTAGGATGAGATGCTTTGTGGGGTATTCTTGAATGTTTACCACCCATAAATGAAGTACTTAGATCAGAAACACTTCTCGCAGCAGAATAAGATGTCTTTGTGGTGTTTTCGTGATTGTTACCACCCATAAATGAAGTAATTATACATGAAGCACTTCGAGTGGTGTTCTATGCTTCTTCGTGGTGGTTTCAATAAGATTACGATGATTAAATGAACTACTCAAAGAAGAAACACTTCTCATAGTATGCTATGATGCTTTGTGGTGTTATCTTGAATGTTTACCACCCATAAATGAATTACTCAGATCAGAAACACTTCTTGTAGCACGATAAGATGCTTTGTTGTGTTTTCTTGAATGTTTACCACCCGTAAATGAAGTGATCAGAGCAGAAACACTTCTCGTCGTAGGAGAAGATGCTTTGTGGTGTATTCTTGAATGTTTACCACCCATAAATGAATTACTTAGATCAGAAACACATCTCGTAGACGAATAAGATGCTTTGTGGTGTTTTCTTGATTGTTACCACCCACAAATGATGTAATTAGACACGAAGCACTTGCAGTGGTATTCTATACTTCTTCGTGGTGGTTTCAAGAAGGGATACGATGCTTAAATGAAGTACTCAAAGAAGAAACACTTCTCATATTAGGCTATGATAATTTGTGGTGTTTTCTTGAATGTTTACCACCCAACAATGAATTACTTAGATCAGAAACACATCTCTTAGCAGGATAAGATGCTTCGTGCTGTTTTCCTGAATGTTACAACCCATAAATGAAGTAATTACACAAGAAGCACATGGAGTGGTGTTCTATGCTTCTTCGTGGTGGTTTCAAAAAGATTACCATGCTTAAATGAAATAATCGAAGAAGAAACACTTCTCATAATAGGCTATGATGCTTGGTGGTGTTATCTTGAATGTTTACCACCCATAAATGAATTAATCAGATATGAAGCACATGGAGTGGTATTCTATGCTACTTTGTGGTGGTTTCAAGAATGGTTACCACACTTAAATGAAGTACTTGAAGAAGAAACACTTCTCGTGCTAGGCTATGAGACTTTGTGGTGTTTTCTTGAATGTTTACCACCCATTAATGAAGTGATCAGAGAAGAAACACTTCTCGTCGTAGGAGAAGATGCTTTGTGGTGTTTTCTTGATTGTTACCACCCATAAATGAAGTAATCAGACATGAAGCACTTGGAGTGGTGTTCTATGCTTCTTCGTGGTGGTTTCAAAAAGATTACGATGCTGAAATGAAGTAATCGAAGAAGAAACACTTCTCATAATAGGCTATGATGCTTGGTGGTGTTATCTTGAATGTTTACCACCCATAAATGAATTAATCAGATATGAAGCACATGGAGTGGTATTCTATGCTACTTTGTGGTGGTTTTAAGAATGGTTACCACACTTAAATGAAGTACTTGAAGAAGAAACACTTCTCGTGCTAGGCTATGAGACTTTGTGGTGTTTTCTTGATTGTTTACCACCCATTAATGAAGTGATCGGAGCAGAAACACTTCTCGACGTAGGATGAGATGCTTTGTGGGGTATTCTTGAATGTTTACCACACATAAATGAAGTACTTAGATCAGAAACACTTCTCGCACCAGAATAAGATGTCTTTGTGGTGTTTTCGTGATTGTTACCACCCATAAATGAAATAATTATACATGAAGCACTTGGAGTGGTGTTCTATGCTTCTTCGTGCTGGTTTCAAAAAGATTACGATGATTAAATGAACTACTCAAAGAAGAAACACTTCTCATAGTATGCTATGATGCTTTGTGGTGTTATCTTGAATGTTTACCACCCATAAATGAATTACTCAGATCAGAAACACTTCTTGTAGCACGATAAGATGCTTTGTTGTGTTTTCTTGAATGTTTACCACCCGTAAATGAAGTGATCAGAGCAGAAACACTTCTCGTCGTAGGAGAAGATGCTTTGTGGTGTATTCTTGAATGTTTACCACCCATAAATGAATTACTTAGATCAGAAACACATCTCGTAGACGAATAAGATGCTTTGTGGTGTTTTCTTGATTGTTACCACCCACAAATGATGTAATTAGACACGAAGCACTTGCAGTGGTATTCTATACTTCTTCGTGGTGGTTTCAAGAAGGGATACGATGCTTAAATGAAGTACTCAAAGAAGAAACACTTCTCATATTAGGCTATGATAATTTGTGGTGTTTTCTTGAATGTTTACCACCCAACAATGAATTACTTAGATCAGAAACACATCTCTTAGCAGGATAAGATGCTTCGTGCTGTTTTCCTGAATGTTACAACCCATAAATGAAGTAATTACACAAGAAGCACATGGAGTGGTGTTCTATGCTTCTTCGTGGTGGTTTCAAAAAGATTACCATGCTTAAATGAAATAATCGAAGAAGAAACACTTCTCATAATAGGCTATGATGCTTGGTGGTGTTATCTTGAATGTTTACCACCCATAAATGAATTAATCAGATATGAAGCACATGGAGTGGTATTCTATGCTACTTTGTGGTGGTTTCAAGAATGGTTACCACACTTAAATGAAGTACTTGAAGAAGAAACACTTCTCGTGCTAGGCTATGAGACTTTGTGGTGTTTTCTTGAATGTTTACCACCCATTAATGAAGTGATCAGAGAAGAAACACTTCTCGTCGTAGGAGAAGATGCTTTGTGGTGTTTTCTTGATTGTTACCACCCATAAATGAAGTAATCAGACATGAAGCACTTGGAGTGGTGTTCTATGCTTCTTCGTGGTGGTTTCAAAAAGATTACGATGCTGAAATGAAGTAATCGAAGAAGAAACACTTCTCATAATAGGCTATGATGCTTGGTGGTGTTATCTTGAATGTTTACCACCCATAAATGAATTAATCAGATATGAAGCACATGGAGTGGTATTCTATGCTACTTTGTGGTGGTTTTAAGAATGGTTACCACACTTAAATGAAGTACTTGAAGAAGAAACACTTCTCGTGCTAGGCTATGAGACTTTGTGGTGTTTTCTTGAATGTTTACCACCCATTAATGAAGTGATCAGAGAAGAAACACTTCTCGTCGTAGGAGAAGATGCTTTGTGGTGTATTCTTGAATGTTTACCACTCATAAATGAAGTACTTAGATCAGAAACACATCTCGTAGACGAATAGATGCTTTGTTGTGTTTTCTTGATTGTTACCACCCATAAATGAAGTAATCAGACATGAAGCACTTGGAGTGGTGTTCTATGCTTCTTCGTGGTGGTTTCAAAAAGATTACGATGATTAAATGAACTACTCAAAGAAGAAACACTTCTCATAGTATGCTATGATGCTTTGTGGTGTTATCTTGAATGTTTACCACCCATAAATGAATTACTCAGATCAGAAACACTTCTTGTAGCACGATAAGATGCTTTGTGGTGTTTTCTTGAATGTTTACCACCCGTAAATGAAGTGATCAGAGCAGAAACACTTCTCGTCGTAGGAGAAGATGCTTTGTGGTGTATTCTTGAATGTTTACCACCCATAAATGAATTACTTAGATCAGAAACACATCTCGTAGACGAATAAGATGCTTTGTGGTGTTTTCTTGATTGTTACCACCCACAAATGATGTAATTAGACACGAAGCACTTGCAGTGGTATTCTATACTTCTTCGTAGTGGTTTCAAGAAGGGATACGATGCTTAAATGAAGTACTCAAAGAAGAAACACTTCTCATATTAGGCTATGATAATTTGTGGTGTTTTCTTGAATGTTTACCACCCAACAATGAATTACTTAGATCAGAAACACATCTCTTAGCAGGATAAGATGCTTCGTGCTGTTTTCCTGAATGTTACAACCCATAAGTGAAGTAATTACACAAGAAGCACATGGAGTGGTGTTCTATGCTTCTTCGTGGTGGTTTCAAAAAGATTACGATGCTTAAATGAAGTAATCGAAGAAGAAACACTTCTCATAATAGGCTATGATGCTTGGTGGTGTTATCTTGAATGTTTACCACCCATAAATGAATTAATCAGATATGAAGCACATGGAGTGGTATTCTATGCTACTTTGTGGTGGTTTCAAGAATGGTTACCACACTTAAATGAAGTACTTGAAGAAGAAACACTTCTCGTGCTAGGCTATGAGACTTTGTGGTGTTTTCTTGATTGTTTACCACCCATTAATGAAGTGATCGGAGCAGAAACACTTCTCGACGTAGGATGAGATGCTTTGTGGGGTATTCTTGAATGTTTACCACACATAAATGAAGTACTTAGATCAGAAACACTTCTCGCACCAGAATAAGATGTCTTTGTGGTGTTTTCGTGATTGTTACCACCCATAAATGAAATAATTATACATGAAGCACTTGGAGTGGTGTTCTATGCTTCTTCGTGGTGGTTTCAAAAAGATTACGATGATTAAATGAACTACTCAAAGAAGAAACACTTCTCATAGTATGCTATGATGCTTTGTGGTGTTATCTTGAATGTTTACCACCCATAAATGAATTACTCAGATCAGAAACACTTCTTGTAGCACGATAAGATGCTTTGTGGTGTTTTCTTGAATGTTTACCACCCGTAAATGAAGTGATCAGAGCAGAAACACTTCTCGTCGTAGGAGAAGATGCTTTGTGGTGTATTCTTGAATGTTTACCACTCATAAATGAATTACTTAGATCAGAAACACATCTCGTAGACGAATAAGATGCTTTGTGGTGTTTTCTTGATTGTTACCACCCACAAATGATGTAATTAGACACGAAGCACTTGCAGTGGTATTCTATACTTCTTCGTGGTGGTTTCAAGAAGGGATACGATGCTTAAATGAAGTACTCAAAGAAGAAACACTTCTCATATTAGGCTATGATAATTTGTGGTGTTTTCTTGAATGCTTACCACCCAACAATGAATTACTTAGATCAGAAACACATCTCTTAGCAGGATAAGATGCTTCGTGCTGTTTTCCTGAATGTTACAACCCATAAATGAAGTAATTACACAAGAAGCACATGGAGTGGTGTTCTATGCTTCTTCGTGGTGGTTTCAAAAAGATTACCATGCTTAAATGAAGTAATCGAAGAAGAAACACTTCTCATAATAGGCTATGATGCTTGGTGGTGTTATCTTGAATGTTTACCACCCATAAATGAATTAATCAGATATGAAGCACATGGAGTGGTATTCTATGCTACTTTGTGGTGGTTTCAAGAATGGTTACCACACTTAAATGAAGTACTTGAAGAAGAAACACTTCTCGTGCTAGGCTATGAGACTTTGTTGTGTTTTCTTGATTGTTTACCACCCATTAATGAAGTGATCGGAGCAGAAACACTTCTCGACGTAGGATGAGATGCTTTGTGGGGTATTCTTGAATGTTTACCACACATAAATGAAGTACTTAGATCAGAAACACTTCTCGCAGCAGAATAAGATGTCTTTGTGGTGTTTTCGTGATTGTTACCACCCATAAATGAAATAATTATACATGAAGCACTTGGAGTGGTGTTCTATGCTTCTTCGTGGTGGTTTCAAAAAGATTACGATGATTAAATGAACTACTCAAAGAAGAAACACTTCTCATAGTATGCTATGATGCTTTGTGGTGTTATCTTGAATGTTTACCACCCATAAATGAATTACTCAGATCAGAAACACTTCTTGTAGCACGATAAGATGCTTTGTGGTGTTTTCTTGAATGTTTACCACCCGTAAATGAAGTGATCAGAGCAGAAACACTTCTCGTCGTAGGAGAAGATGCTTTGTGGTGTATTCTTGAATGTTTACCACTCATAAATGAATTACTTAGATCAGAAACACATCTCGTAGACGAATAAGATGCTTTGTGGTGTTTTCTTGATTGTTACCACCCACAAATGATGTAATTAGACACGAAGCACTTGCAGTGGTATTCTATACTTCTTCGTGGTGGTTTCAAGAAGGGATACGATGCTTAAATGAAGTACTCAAAGAAGAAACACTTCTCATATTAGGCTATGATAATTTGTGGTGTTTTCTTGAATGCTTACCACCCAACAATGAATTACTTAGATCAGAAACACATCTCTTAGCAGGATAAGATGCTTCGTGCTGTTTTCCTGAATGTTACAACCCATAAATGAAGTAATTACACAAGAAGCACATGGAGTGGTGTTCTATGCTTCTTCGTGGTGGTTTCAAAAAGATTACCATGCTTAAATGAAATAATCGAAGAAGAAACACTTCTCATAATAGGCTATGATGCTTGGTGGTGTTATCTTGAAT
>CAXKVX010001780.1:0-104342 GCA_964058865.1 Eleocharis quinqueflora
TGCATTATGGGACCCATTACAATGGGTCAGAGAGGCGTCATAACGGCTGAGAACCTGTTGTAACGTATCGAAAACCCGTTGTAACAGGTTCCTGTAACGGTAGGCTTCTGAAGGCTATATAAACTCTTTCTCTTTTGCATTATTCATCATCCTATAATTCAAAACAAATCTCTTCTTTCTTCCATCAATCCCCTGAGAAGTCCTTACTCAATAGAGCCTAAAATTACCAGATTTTCTTCTTCCAAAATCAAAATGACACTTTCAACAATTCTTGCCTTAATTTTTCTAATGGCTCCACCAAAATTCTCAAAGACCACTAAACTAGTGACCAAGAAGGAATCCAAGACTGATCAAGTAGAAGTACAATATGAACAAGGAGAGAAATTTGAAAATGATTCCAACCTTGGATGTAAACATGATTCTCAAGTAAAAAGAACAAAGTCAAAAACTTGATTCCAACTCCTTACCAATCATTATGGAAGGCATTCAACACCTCTCTCAATAAATATATCACATCCATGATCGCAATGCTTGATGACAAGGATGAAGTCAATCCTACAATTCCAACTCCTTGGAATTCTCAAATATTTGGGAAAGAAGAAGTTAAAGAAGAGAGTAGTGAAGAAAGAAATAATTAGGATAAAATTTAAAATTTGCTATGCTTCAATAAAATCATTATCAAATATAGCTTGTTGTTTATTGTCATGTCTAGTAGGAAGATCAATTATCAAATCTTGTATGTATTTTCCTTATTAATGAAATATTATCGTTGTTCATATGTTATCTCTTGAGTATTGATGTCTTCTCTACTTTTGATACAAATCAATATATGAATGAAGATTCAAGTTAGAAATATTTATTATTGCATATACTTTGACATGTCTCTTATTGCTCCTTTATTCTTAAATTAAAAATTCTAATTGAGAATAATGACTTGTGTTTTATTTGTAAATCTTATATCATTAAGGGGAGCAAACTTAGAACTTGACTTGCTTGTAAACATGTACTAAATTCAGGGAAAGCTTGTGTAATTGAGCATTTTGTCATACTTTGCAAAAATGGGAAAAAATGTTATGATGTGCATCATATCTTATGCACATCACATATGGTTTTGCAAATTGCCAAAATAGGGAGTTTATTGGATTAAACTCATCTCTTGTTTGACAATTTGCAAAACAAATCAATACTAACCTTGCACAATTGAGTTTTGTTGAGATGCAGGTTAACACATGTACACAATTGTGATGCAAAAGCTCCAATATGCTTATACAAGTCAAGACATACTCAAATACATCAAAAACAAGTTTAGAAGGCATTCACAGAACCATACGTTATGGTAACGCTTGCCAATCCGTCACAACGGGTGTCCAACCTGTCATAACGGGTGCCCAACCCATCACAATGGGTTAAGAGGAGAAAAGCTGAGCATGGAAGGAATTTCCAGAGCCATGCGTTGCTGTAACGCATCCCAGAGGCATCACAACGCCTTTCTCACCCGTTATAATGGGTTTCCAACCCATTGTAATGGGTTCCGATTCAAGGTGGCCCAAAAGTCAGTGGAAGAAGCACAAAAGGCATTTCTGGAAAGGTGTCAACCCGTTATAACGGATTTTGTAACGCGTCACAGAGTTCTGTAACGCATGAGGCCATTTTCAAGACTCCAAGACTCCAAGTTGGGGATACGAACCTGGAAGACATCTGAAACCCCCCACAAGCTTTCAAGCATTCAATTGAGCATCCGAAAGAGCTTAAGAGCCTTCTCCTACAGCTGTCTAACCTGAGAGATTTAAGATAGCTACTATTGTCTTATTGTTCAATCCGAGAACACTTCTTTTCTTGCTAGTTTTGTATCCTTTGATGCACTATATTTGTGTAGTCAATCTGACATTTTATATTGTAGAATGTTGTAGCCCTTTGCATAAGTTTAGAAACCTAAATTTGGTTTGCTTATTTAGAAGAAACCAAAGATAGGTTCCGCAATTGTAAAGAACACTTATTGCTTAGTGGAATCGATCTCGGAAGGAAGTTTTGGTTCCGAGAGTTCCATGGATGTAGGCCTAGTTTGTTTGTAGGCCGAACCACGTTATACTGCATGTTCTTGTGTTCTTTTAATTGCTCTTGGTCTTTAGTCTCTTTCTACTATTTTTGCACTTTGTTGTTTTTGAATTGCTCAATTGTTTTTAGTACTTGCTGAAATTTGTAGTTAGGTAATTAAGGTCAATTAAGGTTCAAAAATTTAAATTGTAATTGTTATTACAACGCTTCTACACTAGTACTTGATCTTGATCTTTTCCCTCAAATCTCAATTCTAACACATATAAGGTACCCGAATCCTCCAGCATTTCACTAAATGCCTCTTAATGTGATATCGTGAAACTACAATCAGGAGAGATGTAACAACTCATAAATCTATAACTAATTGCAATTTGGAATTTGGACAGCACTTTTTTAGTGTAATTAGGAGATGAAGGAAATTTCATGGCTGTCATAAATCAAAGTTGGTGGTACTTAAGAGCTGAGTCCCATTAATAACATGTTGATTTGTACCTTCATTAGCTTTGCATGATAACAAATTAAGCTACCTCTTGAATTTGACCTCTCCAACGAACAAACATAACATGCATTTTTTTTCTGGGGTTCAGATAGATTTCTGTGGATGAATGGACTTGCATGTCTCATGGGAGCCATGTCGACGCTGTCACTCATCATAGTTAGTTATGGTAGGAACCAAGTCTTTTATCACATCATCATAATCTATATATGAGCATAAATAATCCATTACATGACTAAATTAAGCTACCCCATTGATGTTGACTACTCCAACAAACATAATACTAGCATGCTAACAAAAAAATTGCACTATTTCTGAGGAGTTCTCTTTGTTTCTTTTATATGTTGAAAAATTAATCACAACTGAGAATTATCTGAAAAAGCAAATATTGCCCTCAATTTAGTATGACACTATGGCTAAGAGTTAACAATCCTCGGACATGTAAATGGTAGTTTAATTAGTGCATGTAATGCTTTGCATAGGTAAATTTAATTTTCTGTACTTGATTGTTAATAATCTGAACTTCTATGAGACTATATATGAAAGAAGACAAATATGTTAATCATGCACATTCTGTTCATTTATACATGTACTAGAAATGTTCAAACAAAATTTAGATATAATTAAATGAGGTTTTTTCTAACCAACACCAAATTAGTGATAATATATTATTGCTTAAAAGAATTGCATCATGAATCAGCTATTAAAAAGTGACTTTGCTCTTAAGCTATCCTTGAACTACTTGTCCACTCCAGCTGACTTAACACTGCCATGTTAACAGAATTGAATATGTGCATAGATGACATTATTCAATAGGACCTTTATATTAGGGAGTTGACACACTGATACGCGATTTGATACGTGATTGATAGGCGCGTCCATTTTCCGCGAAAAACGTCTTCATTTTGTACAAAACTGTCCTCTCCAATTGCTATTTTGTTATATGCAATCGATACGCGCGTCGCTATGCATGTTAAACGCGTTGTAATGCATGTTATTCGAGTTCGACTGCATGTTAATTTATTATGAATTTTCATTTTGTATACATGTGAATTTTGTATGCATAACAACTAGAATAACATGCATAACAACCAAATTTTGTATGCATGTGTTTTAAATTGACATGCACAACAATAGAAAAATGATGTATGATGTTTAAGCTGCATTACAATAAAAAAACTAGCATAACAACTAAAATAACATGCACAACAACTAAATAAGTATGCATGTGTTTTCAATTAACATGCATAACAACAGAAAAATGAAGTTTGAACTGCATTACATCACAAAAACTACTATAACAACTATAATAACATGCATAATAATCAAATAAGTATTCATAATAAATCAATTAACAAGCACAACAACAGAAAAATAAAATTTAACATGCATAACAACTAGAATAAGTAAGTATGCATAATAAATAACATGCATAACAACTAGAATAACATTCACAACAACCAAATTAGTATGCATGCGTTTTCAATTAACATGCATAATAAATCAACTAACATGCATAACAACTATAATAACATGCATGACAACCAAATTAGTATGCATGTGTTTTCAATTAACATGCATAACCAAAATTTGCATAATAAAATCAACCAACATGCATGACAACCAAATTAGTATGCATGCATTTTCAATTAATATGTATAACCAAAATAAGTATGCATATTAAATTAACTAACATGCATGACAACTAGAATAACATGTCCGACAACCATATTTTGTATGCTGACGTTTTTAATTAACATGCATAATCAAATAAGTATGCATAGTAAATCAACTAACATGCATGATAACTAGAATAACATGCATTACAATCATATTTTGTATGTTGGCGTTTTCAGTTAACATGCATAATAACAGAAAAATGAAGTTTAAGAGAGAAATAGATCGCGAAAATGGAGTAATGGCACATGCGCGAGAAGGAGACATGAAATATGCTTAATATGAAAAGAAACTGAAGATCGAAAATTGGAAATGAGCGTCCAAACAGGAGCGTCCAGCAACAAAAAATTTCCAGTCGATATCGATCGCATATTAAACTCAGTATCACTGGAACATTTTTCATTTTGAAATTATTATGCACAAATTTTAAGATTTAAGAAACGATTTAGATCAATCCGTAAAGTACTTTATTACTTTATATTACTACAGCACAACAGATGTGAATTATTCTAATCCGACCTGAACTTGGTTACAATTCAACCTTTTCATTGACATGGCACATGGGCTTTTCACGGTGGTTCCATAAATTTCATATTGCGTGCGACTTTTGAGGCCTAGTCTGTACCATCCTGCGTCGACACATTGAAATAACCTACACTGCGAGTTTTGCACAATATGTTGGCATGATTTTAGGGAAATAATAATGAAAGTACGAAACCTCAATGTCAAATAAGTCCTTCCAAATCCAATAGATAAAGTATGAATATCTGATTTCTCTTTAGGCCGTAGCAGAAAGAGATTCATTCCCTTTTTCATCCCCGAACAAAAGTGGGAAAACATAAATAGAAAGAGATTCATTCCCTTTCTAAATAGGTGTTTCTTAGATACTTCACTCAATCTTTATCATTTGATTGAAATTTATGATGCAAATCTCAATGCAATCAAATAATAGAAATTGAGTGGAGTCTCTAAATAACACCTATCTAGAAATGTCTAAATGCAAGCATTAGACAAGGTAGAAAACTCTCTGATTACAGTAAATTTATACAATCAAAAGAACATTACTCAACCAGTGACGTGCATACATACCAAGAGAGGTTTCCATAAAACAAAAAATTTAAAAATAAACACTACAAAAAATATAGTAGCTAGCAGTACAGAAGTACACAAACATCAATGGAGTTCTGCAGAAAGCGATAAAACAAATTATAGATTTGACTGCAGGTAGTAAACTTTCATGATATACAAAGAGTTCCTATTCCCAACTTAATAGGAATTATAATGGCACCCAATTTAAAATTAGTAAACAAAAGCACTTTAACTACGAAATTAAATGCATACCATATCTTCTGAATTGCTTTATCTGGGGCAAGAAACTCCATGTTTCAATTTCAAGATCTAATTCCTCTAGACTCCCATCACCATACATTATCTGCCACATTTGTAGATTACAAACTCAGACCATACCAGCGAAACTTGTACCAGTATCACATATTGCTGACCGATTTGCCTCAGTTATTTATTTATTATTACTTTGTTTTAAGGAGCTGCCTCTGTTATTTTAGTGTAGTTACCTTATAAATCAATTGCTGGACATCTAAACCATTTACCATATCCAGATGTCCATCAACCAAGTACCAGTCAGGTATTGGTACCAGCAATTTTTGCAGACTCAAAACAACGGCAGGAAACAAAACTATATATATAACTTACAGTATGCATGTGTCTCTCATCATCATAATTGTAAATATATCCTTCTACCCACCTACAACAATCAATGTATGAAAAATAAAAATAAAAGAGAAGAAGCAAGAATTAAGTAAAAAGAGAACATCTGAATAGAAAGGAAATAGGAAACACAATAAAATAATAAGTAATAATGAACAAAACTGATGTACATTTGATGGCTATGGCGCCAGACGCGAACAAGGGATTGTATACAATCATTGGTCAAGGCTCTTTTTCTTTTAAGCAGCATTAAATCTGCACCTCCTGAATATAAGAAAAGAACATGTCATGTCAACAAAAAAATTCACATTTCCAAAATAACCCTTACAATAGTTCGTATATTGCAAGAAAATTACAAACAATCTGTGAATCTAAATCAATATATGACTTCTTCAAAGATAAATGTGGGGTTTATGGGAAGTCTATTTGTCCCTGAAAAATTCAAATTTCCACAGAAAGAAAATTCTCTGTTAGATTGTTGCCTCCTTAGCAATACACAAAATCAAGGATGTCTTCTGCTTAGCACAAAACCACAAGTATACTTAGGGGCCTTGTTTCGGTAAACAACAAACCCAATTAATTGAATTGTTACAAGCTCAAATATATTAAAAACATAAAGAACCATACTGCCAAGCTTTTCTTTGCAATGAAGAGAACCACAGTGGCAGTCCTGATCAGCACCAAATTGCACAAACCTGAATATTCTTTACATTTTAGAAAATGTGACTAATTGAGTTTCTTTAATGGATAATTAGTGGAGGCAAGATAACAAACAAGTAATCATAGGTCACGTCTTCTCCTTTCTTTATGTCACGTAAGGCAAAAATGCCTACTCTAGTTTCTCCCTCAACTCTCCTACAGGTACAAAAATAAGCATATGATAGATGATTAAAAATGAACTGTTTCCTGCAAATACAAGCAATGCTTAACCACACTTCTGAGTAACCCAAAACAACTAGTAGTTACATGACCGGTCAATAACGATAAAAAACTCAAGAAAATTGAAAAGGAATTAGTTCCAATATTTGTCACTAAGCACATTTTTTTTTTTGGATATCAATGGCTGCTACTAGCAGTTAGGTTACACACAATCATTAATTTACACGGACTCTTGAGGAGTTCTATTTCCTAAACAAACAAGAATATATTAAAATGTTGGGGTTTAACTTGGTGTTTAAAGTTTAAGATAATAAGCTAAGAAGCAACTTGTTGGATTAAGAAAATGAGTTAGAGACAATTTAGTCATACTACCAGGACTTATAGTAACCTCGGCACTTGGGTTATTTACGAATCTTGCACAAGCTGGAACAAACAATTCTCAATAGTAAAATGAAATCTGGTAATAATTGCAATTCCGTTAAAGAAAGTTGGTGCAATTTCCTATGCAGGGAAAACTATTAATCTTGTATAGGAGGGGACAACTAAAAAGTAATGCCGTGTGATAAGATAACTGTACCATTTCTGCATTTCGGTATTTGGGTCACAGCTATGGTTAATAAAACGAGACTTATTCCCCTTATATGTTGCATCAATTACCATGTTGCTATTAACCTCACAAAGATAAAAGTTTGTGGTGCCTCTTCTCTTCATTTTCCATAGCCTCTCTTCACATGTTTTGTCATCAATAACTGTTTGAATGAGAAAGAAATTCATAAATACTGTGAAAAGGTGTCAATTTAACTGTAACAGAATAGGTACCAAACCTGACATTAAGCCTTAAATTGGACGAGAGAAACTACTTTTTAAGTCAACCAAATTACCAAGCGAAAAATCAATTTTGTTGTAGTAATCTAAATACTCTTCTTGTCTAATTGTTTATATAATAATACGTGTAGTAGTGACCCGTGCCACACTAATGTTTCATAAACAAATATTCAGGGGCTGAAATTTAGAATGGACATGCTGGACTTGTTAAACTTAGCCCCACAATTTTATGATTTTTTTAATAACTGAAGGAAAGAACATACCTTCTCCCACATATTCTATAACAAACTCGCCTTGCTTTATATCATCCTCTGCTACTAAGCCAAACCCACATTTTTCTGTCTGGAGAGGAGAGGAATACATATCACAAATATTATTTCTCACACAGGGGGGGAGAGGGGAGTGTGCCTTGAGAACTTCGAATTAGTAAAAAATATTACTTTTTCACGCATAGGAGGTAAAGGGGGGAGAGAGAGAGAGTACCTTAACAACTTTCAATTTCTTAACAGGCCTGAGCTGGAAAGGTTTATTATCACAACTGCCATTGCACTTACAATTACCAGAGCAACAAGAGAACAACATCCTATCAATCAATAATAAATAAATCAAATTCATAGACAAATAGCCATAAAAATAATAGAACTTCCTCAACAAATGAATATGTGATTCAGAGAACCATTTCTTACTCTGATGCATTTTGCAATGGTGGGGTTTTCTTTTTCTACCAGAACCAGACTCCTATACTACCAGTGCAATTACAATTACTGGTTGGTTTCAGCCAGAAGCTCATCACAAAGCATTAATTTATACAACCCAAACTATAAAATCCAACAAATTCTACACACTAAATGAAATTAAATAAGAAAATAGAAAAACAAGCAGGGAGAATAACAGGCTCTCTTATTTAGTAAACTCATCTCTCCAGTATAACACCAAATCATGCAATTTCTATTCACGTGCTAATCAATTAAATCAACACATAAGGAAAAAGTAAAAAGATTAAAAAAATTGAACTACTGTGGGAAAGCTTACGTGCAATGGCAGTCCCCATCACAGCAGGTAGAAGATCCATTCAGAGGTTGACACGAGCAGAAGATGCCATCATCTTCAGATCGCCTTTTAGTCAAATAAATATCTTTTGATATATCAAGGTTCATCGGCCAATTTCAGGTTCCACGAAAAATTAGAAACAGATAGTAGTCATAGCCTCATAGGCACAAACAGATACTTAAACAACCAATCATTTCCATATAGTAGTCATAGCCTCATAGGCACAAACATGAACAATACAGTACCTAATAATAACATTATTAAGCTACAAGTAAATGAAAAGACGTGTTCTTAATTGAATTAATAGTAAAAAGAGGATACTGCGCTTAATGGAAATATAAGTGGCGCCCCCTCTAAAGAAATCATCAGGAAGAGAAAATTCAACTTGATGTTGAATTTGTGAAAGGCCCCTTGAAAGTTGTTGAAATACAGTCGCAATTGAACTCTCCTCTTTCTCTTTCTCCTGATGTGTGAAGAAATAAAAAAGAATGAAGTAACCATAAAGAATGGTCCGTTCAATTGAGTTGGTTGAGTGAGAGAGACCTTAGTGATGGGAAGGCGAAGAAGAGGAGAGGAAGCTTCAATGCTAACTGAGTCGAGCATGGTAAGTGGCGGAGGTAGACAGTACTAACAAACTAGGGTTTTTGAAGGAAGGAAGGAGGAGGGGAAATAGAAGAGAAGGGGTTAGGTTCTTGAATCGGAACTCGCTTTCTTTTGTGTTTTGGGCCTTGGATAGGACATTTAGGATTAGGATATAGCTATTTTACATTTAGTACGAAACAAGGGTTTGGATTTCTCCGACTCTGCCTCCAGACCAACATCTTTTACATTTCAGTAGATATACGTGTTCGCGCTCCGCGCAAAAAAGTTAAATTTTGAATTTCCGTATTACAATAATAAAATTATAATAAACCGTTTAATCAATATAAAAAAACAAAAAAATGGCAGAAAAAGTTGAAAAGCTATGAACGGTGACAGTCGATGAGACATGAGTATCTTAAAAACTAAAACACTCTTCATTCATGCGGTATGCGTTAATCGCTATGGGTCATGCGACATGCGGTTTGTGTTATACGTCGTGCGTCTCACGTCATGCGACATGCGTCATGCGACATGCGCCATGCGCCATGCGCCATGCGACATGCGCCATGCGCCATGCGCCATGCGCCATGCGCCATGCGCCATGCGCCATGCGCCATGCGCCATGCGCCATGCCTCATGTGTTATGCATCATGCGCCATGAGCCAAGTGTCATGCCTCATGGTACATGCGTCTTGCGTCTTGCGTCATGCGACATGCGACATGCGACATGCGACATGCGACATGCATCATGCGTCATGCGTCATGCGTCATGCGTCTTGCGGCTTGTGTCATGAGTCATGTGTCTTGCGTCATGCGTCATTCCTTTAACGTCTTGTGACTTGCAGCGTCATGTGTCATGCATAATGTACCGTCATGCGTCATGTGCCATGCGCCATGTGTTATACGTCATGTGTCATGCGATATGCGTTCACTGCATGTTGTTGCTTTATTGTCGTATGACGTTAGAATAATGATGCACACATCATGCGTTGTGAGTCATGCGTCTTGCGTCTTTCCTCATGCGGCTTGCGTTATGCGTCGTGCGTCATGTGTCATGCGACATGTGTCATGCAGCATGCGTCATGTGCCATGTGTCAGGCCCCATGTGCCATGCGGCATGCATCATGCGTTGTACGTCTTGCGTCATGTGTCATGCACCATGTGCCATACGTCATGTGTCATGTGACATGCGTCTTGCGTCATGCGTCATGCATCTTGGGTCTTGCGTCATGCGTCATGCGTCTTGCGTCATGCCGCCATGCGTCTTGCGTCATGCCGCCATGCGTCTTGAGTCATGCGACGTGTGTCATGCGTCATGTGTCATTCCTCTAACGTCTTGTGACTTGCAGCGTCATGCGTAATGTACCGTCATGCGTCATGCGTTATGCGTCACGCGTAATGCGTCTTGTGTCATGCGTCATGCATCTTTCGTCATGCGTCATGGGTTGTGCGTCATGCGTTATGCAAAATGCGTCATGTGTCATGCGCCATATGTCGTGGGTCATGCGTCATGCGTCATGCGTCTTGTGTTTCACGTCATGCATCATGCGTCATACGTCATGAGTCTTGTGTTTCACGCCATGCATCATGCATCATGCGTCATGCGACATGTGTCATGCAACATGCGTCATATGCCATGTGTCATGCGTCATGCGTCGTACGTCTTGCGTCATGTGTAATTTGGAGGACACAATGAAACTTATTGTACTGAGAAACTTAATGATGAGTTATTATGGGGTGTTAAGCATAAAATAACAATGTAATAACAATTTGTTTACAAATATCATGCTATTTTTACAAAATTGAGCTGAATATGTGTGAACTGTGAAATATTTTGTAAATAACAATGTTATTATAAAATTTATTTTATAATAATATCATGTTATTATAAAAATATCATGCTATTTTTATAAATTTATTGTACCCGATAACTTATTGTACTTTTTGCATAAATTATAAATTTTCCAACTAAATTGTAATCCGAGAAACCAAGTCAAAACCAAATATGCTGGTCAACCTTGCTTTATCATTTGTTTTCACCTGTGTGAACTGTGAAGGCTGGTCGACTGGGAATTCATGAGAAGATCGTGGTGCAGACCTTTAATACAATGCACTATGCACGTGAATATTTTTAGTGAAGGAACATGCGAAGAAAGAAGAAAGCTAAAAACGGTACCGCCATGATTAACTTCATATGTTATTTGGTAAAGAAAAAAAAAAAGAAAGGAGGTAAAAGAAGAAGATGGAACCCCTCAAAATAAGTTGGTAAAGTTGGAAGCTACAGCGTGGCATACCTTCTATGCAGTGTTTTGTGTTGTCTTGTGGCCCTCCGGGCCTGGTACATTATTCTCATGTACTAACTATTTTTTTTTGTACCGTGTACTTTTATTCTTGGATCTTGTGGCGACATGTGGCCAAAAGTAAGTTGGGCAGAAAAATTCCAACAAACCCATGGCGACGTGTGGCCAAAAAAATGTTGCGAAAAAAAGAAATGTCACTGTTTATTCAGATGTCAGACAATGATATAGTTTAATTACATTACTCGCAACTTGACGGTAGCTTGCCATTCCCAGTCCCACCCTTCCACTCTTTTATTTTCTTAAAGTTGATAATATATTCAGGTTCTCATTTAGTTTCTAAGGCTGTTACTAAATATTATCAAGTTCAAAACAAGCTAAAAAGTAAAATTAAATTAAATGCAATAAGCCAAGTTCAGTGTTTCTTTATATTGTATTTTAGTTATTAGCTATAGAAATATTTATGACAATGCTGCTCTCTATTCCTTTGTTGTTCTGGTCATTTAACTAGCAAAATAGATTTTCTTGCTTTGTTGTTTTCCTACTTTTTTTAGGTTTTTTTTAGTGAGTCAAATACTCAAATTAGGGGCTAGCTTTATAACTTGTCTTATCCAAAAATTTTGATACAGGCATACCTTTCTTTCCTGCTAGGAACATTCTGGATGAAGATGAACTCTATTGTTGTCAAGGGTAATTTTGTCTTAAGGAAATGGAAATAGTGTTTGTTATTATGAAGAAAAATCCTTACTACTAATAAAAGGATGTTGGAGTTTTTTACTCCAAACCTCTATTCAACTCTCAGATCAATACAGAGCGTGAGATTTTCATTTCTTTAGATCACAACCGCTTAATGTTAGACTTTCAATTCCTGTATATTTTGGTCTGCCGCTCGCGTACAAAAATAGAAAAAATTAATTGTCTCTCGCCTCCTTCCTATTTGGAGAATTTTATAAACTATCATTCCTTCCAAAACATCAAACAAAATATTCTCTTCAAAAAAAATTTACGAAATGTCCTTGTGGGCCCAACTTTGCATCATTTTCCTTCCATTTACTCTCCCTCCTTTTATGTTTAATAGATAAGGTAATAAAGTAACACATATTGATTAACACTTCCTCTACTAACTATTTTTTAGAGAAAACTTGTCATATTTTCATCTTCTACATGATTAACACTTTTTTATTAGTGTTGACACATTAAATATGCAAGGTTAATTCTTTCTTTTTTTTTCCTTTTTTTAATCAAAACGATGCATTGTTAGTGGGCAATTGATGGGTGAAAATGGCACACGTCGATAAGCACAAAGAAATTTAACTTGTTTAAAATGAGAATGTCTAATATATGTTATAAAGAAAGATAAGAATTTTTGAAGTACTCAATGCAATACGTGAAGAAATGCACATTATTATCTTGACATACATGGGTTCACCAGCCATAATTTTTTTCCCTTAGTTAGAAGTTAGAACTAATTAAAAGATAACAATGCACATAGTAATATGACGATTGTATCTTTAGTCATTAAGTCATAACAATTGATAAACTTAAACTCAAACCTCAATTTTGCAATATTATTTAATTTTATTTTATTTTATTTTTTGTTATGCATTGCTTGAATATGTGGGATAATGTTATTAATTTAATCTTAAAACATATCTTTTTATTAAGTGTTTTATTCTAATATAACATGTGTATTTTGATTTGCAGCTATACGTTTCATACATAATATAAACTCATGTCCATTTGTACTCGTGAATACTTACATAGTGTGTTAAAAATATTTACTGGCGTCTAATATTATACATGGAAATTTAAATCATAGTGAATGCTCTCGGGCCTCAGTAATATTAATTAATTTGAAAATATTTTGTAACTTCTATTTGGCATACGAATGACGCAAGTTGCATGCCGCATGATGCATGACGCAAGCCGCATGATGCATGACACAAGCTGCATGATGCATGACGCCGCATGACGCAAGATGCATGACGCAATACACAAGACGCATGATGCCGCTGTAAGCCGCATGACGTTAGACACATAATGAATGACGCATGACGCAAGCCGCTACAGACCGCATCATGCATGACGTTGCTCCGCCGCATGATACATGACGCTGCAAGCTGCATGACGCCACTTCGCTGCCGAAAGATGTATGACGAATAACACATGAAGCATGACGCATGACACATGACGCAAGACTCAAGACGCATGACGCATGACACATGACGCAAGACACAAGACTCAAGACGCATGACGCATGATGCAAAACGTTGCAAGCTGCATGATGTACATGACGCGTGACACTGGATGCTGCATGACGCATAATGTTGCTCTGTCGCATGACACATAACATTGCTCTACCGCATGACGCCGCTCCGTAGCCGCAAGCCTCAATTGGGTTCCTCATATACTTTAAGGAATGAAATTGAGGAATTCTGCTTTTTATTATTATAATAGAGTCATGACACAAATTTCATTTTTCAAATTCAGTTATGCAGTTGCAGTTTTATGAACTCTTATCAAATTAAAATTTTAACTATATTAAATCATGAAGTTACTATTATTTATCAATCCCATCGAGGGATTAAATTGAATCCAAAATAAACACTTATTATCTTATCGTTGGAACTTATTGAATAATTAAATTTTCTTCATTATTGTATATTTTTTTCCTTAGTAAATATTTTTTTCTTTACATAACATTCTCCCGTTGCCGTGCACGGACACGCTTACTAGTAGATTAAAATGGTGATTTGTTACCACCATGTACATATCAATATATCATACCATCAGTCCATCAATTTAAAATCTCCAATGTTTTTAGAACGGCTTATGTATAATTTTCGCATCTTAAATGATGGCTTCCGACTATTTTGAGTTGTCTTAAATATTTTTCTAATTTGATGATTTGTAAACTAACTTGAGTTTAATCATTCATATTGTTTGAGTTTGATTTAGAAAATTAATGAGCAATGTGGATGCTATCGCAAGCAAGAAACGAGAAAAACTGTTTAAATTGGCTTATAAACTTGGACAAGCAAACTGAAAGCATTGAAACAAGCAAGAAACAAGATGGAATGCATATTTAGGCTTAGGTTAAAAGTTTTATATATTTGCATTGATTTAAACAAATGAATTTGAGCTTAAAAACAACAACAAACATAGTTTTTGTTCTCACTGTCATGTAACGGTGGCCACGTATGTGTAACGGTGCAGAGAAAATTTGTAAAGAGCAAAATTGTCCAATGCATTGTCGTGTAACGGTGGCCACATTGGGAACATAATGTTATTACTTTCAGTTAGCGTTATGCAACACTATGCACTGGATTGGAGACTGAGCACCAAGTCTCCTCACTGTTATGTAATTGTTCTCATCGTTATGTAATGGTGAATTGAAATTCAAACGACTCTGGCAGCTGAAAAAGACAAAAATAACGGTCATTTTTGAACTCCACTGTGGTGTAATGGGGGACCGCCTTTGTATAAGGGTGCAGTTGCAAAAAAAAAAGTCAGATTTGAGTCGTTATAAAAGGGGTTGCTCTTTCTCTCTTCTATCTATTTATTCCATACACTCAAAATATAAATCCTAAAAACTGCCATCATTTTTAGAGTTCTAAATCTTGTTAAATCATTTGCTAAGCTCAAACTCACTTGTTTAATCGAATCAAAATCTTTTGTGATATTATTGAGAGATTATCTTCTATTCTCTTCTCTTTCCTTTTGACATTTGTGCTACCTTGATTTTTTGGCTTGCTTCTCTATCTTTGTGTAAAGAGGTCAAGTTCAACCTTAAAATTGACATTGGGTATTAGTGCATCGGCTCGACTCTATTATCACGTAGGGATATCAGGAGTTTTGGAGAGTAGGATCGTCAATATTTGAACTCTCCTAAAATTCCGGTTTCACGTGTTTTTTTGCTTTGTTTGCAACTTCTAATCTCTGTACTTTTACTTTAATGGTTATATAATTATTTGAGAAGAATTGAATTCCTTGAATTGCATTATTTGAATACACTTCCGCCATAAGTATTAACTGAATCATACTAGCACTTGTCTATCTAAATTGCTTGAGGTATCAACTCGAGAAGTGCATAGGTTCAAATTGAATTGATTGTATTGTTTGATTAGAAAATTGTCATTAGAACTTGAATTGTGAAATTTGCAAAAATAATCCTACAAATTTAGAAAAAACAATATTCACCCCCTCTAGAGTTAACAAAGTGTTATCAGAGAATTGTTGAGATTGTTAATTAAGACGCACTTAGTTACAAGCAGATATCCTTTAAATGGTAACTTCTGGACATATAGAAGAATGAACCTCCAATATTTGACCAAGATTTTATAAGTATTCGTTTTGAAGGACCTCAATGAAAATTTATTTATAGATGTATGAGGTTTGGTATGTGGTACAAAAATGATATGTATCAACTTATGAAGAAGAAACTACTAACTTGACAAAAAAAAAAACTCAAAAAGAAAAGGAGGGATAATTACCATGACTTTAAGGCATTACTCCATTTGCTTGATGAGTATATATTTGAAACAATTGATAAAATTGATAGTCCCTTCAAAATATGGAATATCCTTATAAATATTGATGATTGTTTTACTATTTCAAAAGAAACCAAGCTAATGTATGTAGAATTTAATATTGTGAATTGTAGTAAAGGAGATGATAAAGCTAAAATCTTATTGATTGAGGAAGAGAAGATAAACTCATCAAATGTGGAAGTAGAAAGCCTTAACACCACAGGTGATCAAGCCTTGGATATCTCACAAGAGACGACTTCATCAAAAGACATGAGAGAAACCGAAGTGCACAACTAACGACATATGCAAATTAAAGGGAAAGTCGTTGGAGCAAGATGAAAGGATGAAATGATCTACTTCTGCTAGCCGAGCTACTGAGATACACTCAACTCTAAATTTAAATTATAGAGATAACCTAGAATTCACCTCTCATGCATATGATGATAGTGATGATGAGCAGGGGAGAATTTTGGATTTTCGCCAGAAGAATTAAAGATTTATGATGTTTTTCCAAAGGGTTCAAAATAATGCATATGCATAAAAAAATACTACTTGTAGTATGATAAAATATTTTGTGTTGTTTTTTTTAATGGTTACCACTCATAAATGAAGTACTCTGATCATAATCACTCATATATTAAGTACTCGAACATGAAGCACATAGAGTAGTATTCTATACTTCTTCGTGGTGATTTAGTGAATGGTTACAACACTTAAATGAAGTACTCGAGAAGAAACTCTTCTCGTAGTAAAATATGATGCTTTGTTGAGTCTTCCTGAAAGGTTTCCACTCATCAACGAGGTACTCTAATCAGAAACACTTCTCATAGTATGATAAAATGCTTTGTGATATTTTTTTTAATAGTTACCACCCATAAATGAAGTAATCGAATCTAAAACACTTCTCATGGTAGGATAAGATGTTTTGTGGTGTTTTCTTTAATGGTTACGACCCATAAATTAAGTACTCTGATCAGAATCACTCACAAATTAATTACTTGAACATGAAGGACATAAAGTGGTATTATATGCTTCTTTGTGGTGTTTTAGTGAATGCTTACAACACTTAAATGAAGTACTTAAAGAAGAAACTCTTCTCGTAGTAAGATATGATGATTTATCGAGTTTTCTTGTAAGGTTACCACTCATAAATGGAGTACTCTGATTAGAAAAATACTTCTCATAGTAGGATAAGATGTTTTGTGGTGTTTCTTTAATGATAACCACCCATAAATGAAGTACTCTAGTGAAACACATCTGATAGAAGCAAAAGATGCTTTGTGATGTTTTCATGAATGGTTACTATGAAACCCGCGAAATTTTGAACACATTTAACCTGATTAACGCACAAAAACAAATCCACGTGTAAGTTAGTAATCGTTAACAAATAAATTAAAAATCATACAAAACTAAATTCAAAAGTTTCACATCATCATTTTCGAATTTTAAACACGTAATTAAATTAATTACCAAATTTCCAAAATTCTAAATTTTCAAAAGTATATAAAAGTCCAAAATTCTAAACTCGTAGTAAGATATGATCTTTTCTGGAGTTTTCTTGAAAGGTTGCCACTTATAAATGTGCTCTGATTAGTGACACTTCTTATAGTAGGATAAGATGTTTTGTGGTGTTTCTTTAATGATTATCATCTATAAATGATGTACTATGGTGAAAAACACATCAGATAGAAGCGTAGCTTTGTGGTGTTTTCTTGAATGTTTAACACTCATAAATGAAGTAATCGGATCTGAAACACTTCTGGTAGTAGGATATGCTTTGTGGTGCTCTCTTTAATACTACTCCCCATAAATGAAGTACTCGAGAAGAAACTCTTCACGTAGTAAAATATGATGCTTTGTGGAGTTTTCCTGAAGGGAAAATTTACAAAATGCCACTACAAAAATCTGCAATTGTTAAAATGCCATCACGAATTTCATATTTGTCAAAATGCCATTAAAATCAAGAATTTGTTTTAATTATGCCATTATCTTATTTTTAACTCAATTTAAAAATTCTGAAATTTCAAAATGCCAATATTACCCCTGGAAGAATATTTTATTCCAGCACAAATCAAAGTAGCTACTAAGTTGATCGAACCTAATCAAGCGATCAAATCCAAACCCATAACCCAAGTTCGACGAACTGAGAGACTGAGAGGGAGTTCGACTAGGGTTTGCAACAGGAACTGGAGTCGCCACCCTCCCCAGCCCTTGCCTTGTCTCGCCTCCGCTGGCTTGACCCTCGCCTCACCTCCGCAGCTCTCTCCACTCGCCTCTTCCCCTCTCCACTCGCCCCTCTAATCCATGCTGATATACTCATTAGAGTTCATTATATTACAGAAATGGTTTGGTTTGAGTCCAATCGGCAGTCATTGATTATACTCTTGAACATCAAGAAGTTGGTCAATTAGATTATAAAAACATGTTGATTGCTAGCTGGCAGTCTAGTACTAGATTGTTATTTCTAGTACTTAATTGAAGAGCTTTCTCATATCTAACTCTAATTTAATGAATTTGGCTTTGAGTCCACATTGAGTTACAGTATGCAGCGACCAACAAAGATTATTATTGAAGCAGCGACCAACAAAGATTAATGTCTGGTCCCATTTTGTTAATTTTGTAGGAAGAGGCGTAGAGACGGGGAAGGAGCAATTGACAGTGTCAAGGAGCATAAGCTGTTTGAGACAATTTGAATTTGTTTTGGCTTTAATGAATTATATTTGAGACAGATTTGTTACTTTTTATGGATTTATTTTGTTAATTGTGTTGTTTGAGATCATCATTTTGTTAAAGTAAATATGAGAAAATTTTGTTTGAGACAATCTGTCGATATGGGAAAATTATGTTTGACACAATTTGTTAAACTGAATGTGTTATTGGCTCACTTGTGTTTAAGTTGATTTTAATTGGTTATTGACAATTAACAGCATAATAGAACCATTTACATTGACATTTGATTACATGGATTAGAACCGTGTTAGGGTAGCAAATTGCTAATGCTCTGAAGACTAGCGATCCGTATAAATTATAAACATATATTATTGAAAATGACTATTAGGATAATCATATGGTAGTCTATTACAGATATGATGCAAATTACTCTGAAGACTATTGTTTGGCCGTTTTTTCATAAGAAATTTGATTGATTACTGGTTGATTAACAAAGAAAAGCACACAAGTTTATGCAAAGAAAAATATGAAAATGGTAAAAGGATGTTGAGATCAGTTCCAACTGCACATTAGTGCAATAGCATGCACCATTTCATAGGATACCATTTTTAGTTGGAATATAAAGTAAGAATTCAAATGCATAAGCAACACAACTAAATTATCAGGACATACATAGTGTCATTACATGATTCAACTCACATAATTCAAATAAAATTACATTCAAAGTTTAATTCCTACTACATAATACTACTAGCCCACATCTAAGTTAACAAAGGTTGGCAATGACATCTTCTACATTAATACAAGGGGGGCTTTGAACTAATGCTGCCTCCATTTTCTTTTTTCATGTCGCCCTACAATCAACAACTATGGAGAAATTAATCAAAAATTGTCATGTCTCCCTAATCCACAGAAATTGAACAAAAATTGTCATGTGTAAATATCATGTCTCTTAATTATTGTTGAATGTAAATACCCTTTATCTTAATTATTGAAAACCTGAATCTATTAGTCTAGTGTTAAATCCATACAACATGCAAGTACTGCTAAATTCTGAAGCTTTTATACAAACTAAAAGAAAGATAGTGATTGAATGGGAAGACACATCATTTGCTTTTCTGCACATTGTTAAACATTGCTACCATAAAGAATAGTCTAGTACTGTACCAGTCAAGTTTAGTATTAGTACCCATGCAGGTCGATACAATACTATTTGTACCCATGTTTAGTATCAGGCAAGCTTAGTATTTTACCAGTCAAGATCAGTACTTTACCAGTCAAGTGGCTTATTAGTTCCATGTAAGTTTAGTACTATCAGTATTCACTGGCTGTGTTGTGTAGTACTCCACCTTCAATTCTTGGTGCAGCGGAGAGAAAAAAAGTTTACCAGAGTTGACATGTAAGGGTGGGAACGTTCGACAGTTAAGGGTGGGGCCGAGCGCCTGGCGAGGCGAGGCGAGTGAGGAGGGTCGCGACTTGCTCGTTCAATCAAACATCAGATATCGTAAGACTAGGGTTTGCTCTAGAAAGAGGAGAGTCTGACAGGGGCAATATTGACATTTTGAAAATTCAGAATTTTTAATTTGAGTTAAAAATGAGATAATGGCAAAATTAAAATAGGTTCTTGATTTTAGTGGTATTTTGACAAATATGTAATTCATGATGGTATTTTGACAATTGTAGATTTTTGTAGTGGCATTTTGAAAAATTTTCCTTTCCTGAAAGGTTACCACTCATCAATGGAGTATTCTAATCAGAAACACTTATCATAGTATGATAAAATGCTTTGTGGTATTTTCTTTAATGGTTACCACCCATAAATAAAGTAACTAGATCTAAAACACTTCTCGTGGAAGGATAAGATGCTTTGTGGTGTTTTCTTTTATGGTTACGACCCATAAATTAAGTACTCTGATCAGAATCACTCACAAATTAATTACTCGGACATGGTGGACATAAAGTGGTATTCTATTCTTCTTTGTGGTGTTTTAGTGAATACTTACAACACTTAATTTAAGTACTTGAAGAAGAAACTCTTCTCGTAGTAAGATACGATGCTTTATGGAGTTTTCCCGAAAGGTTACCACTCATAAATGGAGTACTCTGATCAGAAACACTGCACATATTAGGATAGGATGCTTTGTGAAGTTTTCTTTAATGGTTACCACCCATAAATAAAATATTCTGATTAGAAACACTTCTTATAGAAGAATAAGATACCTTGTGGTGTTTTATTGAATGGTTACCACCCATAAAAGAAGTAATCTGGTCTGAAACAGTTCTCTAAGTAGGATAAGATGCTTTGTGTTTTATTGAATGGTTACCACCCATAAATAAAGTATTCTGATTAGAAACACTTCTTATAGAAGAATAAGATACCTTGTGGTGTTTTATTGAATGGTTACCACCCATAATAGAAGTACTATGTTCAGAAACACTGAACAAAATGAAGTACTCTGATCAGAATCACTCATATATTAAGTACGCGAACATTAAGCACCTAGAGTAGTATTCTATACTTCTTTGTGGGGATTTAGTGAATGATTACAACACTTAAGTGAGAATTACTTGAGAAGAAACTCTTCTCGTAGTAAAATATGATGCTTTGTTGAGTTTTCCTGAAAGGTTTCCACTCATCAATGAAGTACTCTAATTAGAAACACTTCTCATAGTATGATAAAATGTTTTGTGGTATTTTCTTTAATAGTTACCACCCATAAATGAAGTATTCAGATATAAATCACTTCTCGTTGTAGGATAAGTTGCTTTGTAGTGTTTTATTTAATGGTTATGACCCATAAATTAAGTGTTATGATCAGAATCACTCACAAATTAATTACTCGAACATGAAGGACATACAGTGGTATTCTATGCTTCTTCGTGGTATTTTAGTGAATGCTTATAACACTTAAATGAAGTACTTGAAGAATAAACTCTTCTCGTAGTAAGATATGATGTTTTATCGAGTTTTCTTGTGAGGTTAGTACTAATAAATGTACTCTGATTATAAACACTTCTCATAGTAGGATAAAATGTTTTGTGGTGTTTCTTTAATGATAACCACCCGTAAATGAAGTACTCTGGTGAGAAACACATCTGATAGAAGCAAAAGATGCTTTGTGATGTTTTCATGAATGGTTACCACCCATAAATGAAGTAATCGGATCAGAAACCCTTCTCGTAGTAGGATAAGATACATTGTGGGATTTTCTTTAATTGCTACTACCCATAAATGAAGTACTATGATCAGAAACACTTCTCATAGAAGTATATGATGCTTTGTGGTGTTTTCTTGAATTGTTACCACCCATAAATGGATTCACTTCTCCTAGTAGGATAAGATGCTTAGTGGTGCTTTATTTAATGATTACTATCCATAAATGAAGTACTATGACCAGAAACACTTCTCATAGAAGCGTAAGATGCTTTGTGGTGTTTTCTTCAATTGTTACCACCCATAAATGAAGTACTCTGATCAGAAACACTTCTCATAGAAGCATAAGATGCTTTGTGATGTTTTCTTGAATGGTTACCACACATAAATGAAGTACTCTGATCAGAATCACTCACAAATTAAGTACTCGAACATGAAGGATAGAAAATGAGTAAAATATGATGCTTTGTTGAGTTTTCCTGAAAGGTTTCCACTCATCAATGAAGTACTCTAATTAGAAACACTTCTCATAGTATGATAAAATGTTTTGTGGTATTTTCTTTAATAGTTACCACCCATAAATGAAGTATTCAGATATAAAGCACTTCTCGTTGTAGGATAAGTTGCTTTATGGTGTTTTATTTAATGGTTATGACCCATAAATTAAGTGCTATGATCAGAATCACTCACAAATTAATTACTCGAACATGAAGGACAGAAAATGGTATTCTATATAACTTCGTGGAGTTTTAGTGAATGCTTACAACACTTAAATGAAGTACTTGACTCGTAGTAAGATATGATCCTTTGTGGAGTTTTCTTGAAAGGTTGCCACTTATAAATGTACTCTGATTAGAGACACTTCTTATAGTAGGATAAGATGTTTTGTGGTGTTTCTTTAATGATTACCACCCATAAATGAAGTACTCTGGTGAGAAACACATAGATAAAAGCGTAGCTTTGTGGTGTTTTCTTGAATGGTTACCACCCATAAATGAAGTAATCGGATCTGAAAAACTTCTCGTAGTAGGATAAGATGCTTTGTGGTGTTCTCTTTAATGCTACTACCAATAAATGAAGTACTCGAGAAGAAACTCTTCTCGTAGTAAAATATGATGCTTTGTGGAGTTTTCCTGAATGGGTTACCACTCATCAATGGAGTACTCTAATCAGAAACACTTATAATAGTATGATAAAATGCTTTGTGGTATTTTCTTTAATGGTTACCATCCATTAATAAAGTAACTAGATCTAAAACACTTCTCGTGGTAGGATAAGATGCTTTGTGGTGTTTTCTTTAATGGTTATGACCCATAAATTAAGTACTCTGATCAGAATCACTCAAAATTTAATTACTCGAACATGGAGGACATAAAGTGGTATTCTATATTTCTTTGTGGAGTTTTAGTGAATGCTTACAACACTTAAATGAAGTACTTGAAGAAAAACTCTTCTCGTAGTAAGATATGATACTTTATGGAGTTTTCTTGAAAGGTTACCACTCTTAAATTGAATACTCTAATCAGAAACACTTCACATAGTATTATAAGATGCTTTGTGGAGTTTTGTTTAATGGTTACCACCCATAAATGAAGTATTCTGATCAGAAACACTTCTCATAAAAGAATAAGATACCTTGTGGTATTTTATTGAATGGTTACCACCCATAAATGAAGTAATCGGGTCTGAAACACTTTTCGTAGTAGGATAAGATATTTTGTTTTCTTCTCTTTAATGGTTACCACCCATAAATGAAGTACTCTGATCAGAATCACTCATATATTAAGTACTCGAACATGAAGCACCTAGAGTAGTATTCTATACTTCTTCGTGGTATATTTGTGATTTGTTACAACACTTAAGTGAAGTACTCGAGATAAAACTCTTCTCGTAGTAAAATATGATGCTTTGTGGAGCTTTCTTTAAAGGTTACCACTCATAAATGAAGTACTCTGCTCCGAAACACATCTCATAGTAGGATAAGATGATTTGTGATATTTTATTTAATGGTTACCCCCATAAATGAAAACTCTGGTCAGAAACACTATTCATAGAAGAATAAGATACCTTGTGGTGTTTTATTGAATGGTTACCACACGAAAATGATGTAATCAGGTATGAAACACTTCTCATAGTTGGATAAGATGCTTTGTGTTGTTTTTCTTAATGGTTACCACCCATAAATGAAGCACTCTGATCTGAAACACTTCTCATAGAAGCGTAAGATGCATTGTGGTATTCTCATGAATGGTTACCACCCAAATGATGTAATCGGGTCTGAAACACTTCTCGTAGTACGATAAGATGTTTTGTGGTGTTTTCTTTAATGGATACAACCCATAAAATAAGTACTCTGATCAAAATCACTCACAATTTAATTACTCGGACATGGAGGACATAAAGTGGTATTCTATATTTCTTTGTGGAGTTTTTGTGAATGCTTACAACACTTAAATGAAGTACTTGAAGAAGAAACTATTCTCGTAGTAAGATATGATGCTTTATGGAGTTTTCTTGAAAGGTTACCACTCATAAATTGAGTACTCTAATTAGAAACACTTCACATAGTATTATAAGATGCTTTGTGGAGTTTTCTTTAATGGTTACCACCCATAAATGAAATATTATGATTAGAAACACTTCTTATAGAAGAATAAGATACCTTGTGGTGTTTTATTGAATGGTTACCACCCATAATAGAAGTAATCGGGTCTGAAAAACTTCTCTTAGTAGGATAAGATGCTTTGTGTTGTTTTCTTTAATGATTACCACCCATAAATGAAGTACTCTGATCAGAATCACTCATATATTAAGAACTCGAACATGAAGCACATAGAGTAGTATTCTATGCTCCTTCGTGGTGTTTTAGTGATTGGCTACAACACTTAAGTGAAGTACTCGAGAAGAAACTCATCCCGTAGTAAAATATGATGTTTTGTGGAGTTTTCCTGAAAGGTTACCACTCATCAATGAAGTACTCTAATAAGAAACACTTCTCATAGTACGATAAAATGCTTTGTGGTATTTTCTTGATTGGTTACCACCCATAAATGAAGTAATCGGATCTAAAACACTTATGTTGTAGGATAAGATACTTTGTGGTGTTTCTTCAATGGTTACCACCCTAAAATGAAGTACTCATAGAAGCATAAGATGTTTTGTGATGTTTTCTTGAATGGTTACAACCCATATATGATGTAATTGAATCTGAAACACTTCCCGTAGTAGGATAAGATGCTTTGTGTTGTTTTCTTTAATGGTTACCACCCAAAATGAAGTACTCTGATCAGAATCACTCATATATTAAGTACGCGAACATTAAGCACCTAGAGTAGTATTCTATGCTTCTTTGTGGTGTATTAGTGACTTGTTACAACAGTTAAATGAAGTACTCGAGAAGAAACTTTTCTCGTAGTAAAATATGATGCTTTGTGGAGCTTTTTTTAAAGGTTACCACTCACAAATGAAGTACTCTGATCAGAAACACTTCTCTTAGTTGGATAAGATAATTTGTGGTATTTTCTTTAATGGTTACTACCCATAAATAAAGTACTCTGATAAGAAACACTATTCATAAAAGAATAAGATACCTTATGGTATTTTATTGAATGGTTACCACCCGTAAATGAAGTAATCGGGTATGAAACACTTCTTGTAGTTGAATAAGATGATTTGTGTTGTTTTCTTTAATGGTTATCACCCATAAATGAAGTACTCTGATCTGAAACACTTCTCATAGAAGCGTTAGATGCATTGTGATATTTTCATGATTGGTTATCACCCATAAATGATGTAATCGGGTCTGAAACACTTCTTGTAGAAGAATAAGATGATTTGTGGTGTTCTCTTTAATGGTTACCACCCATAAATGAAGTACTCTCATCAAAATCACTGATAAATTAAGTACTCGGACATGAAGCACATAGAGTAGTATTCTATGCATCTTTGTGGTGTTTTAGTGAATTGTTACAAGACTTAAATGAAGTAGTACTCGAGAAGAAACTCTTCTCGTAATAAGATATGATACTTTGTGGATTTTTCTTTTTCTAGAAAGGTTACCATTCATATATGAAGTACTCTAATCAGAAATATTTCTCATAGTAGGATAATATGATTTGTGGTTTTTTTAATGGTTTCAACCCATAAATGAAGTACTCAAATAAGAAACACTTCTCGTAGTTGGATAAGATGTTTTGTGGAAAACTTCATTGTTTACCACTCATAAATGAAGTACTCGAACACGAAACACATAGATTGGCATTCTATGCTTCTTCATGGTGTTTTAGGGAATGGTCACCACAATTAAATGAAGTACTCGAAAAAGAAACACTTCTAGTAGTAAGTTATGGGGCTTTGTGGAGTTTTCTTGAAACGTTACCACCCATAAATGAAGTAATCGGATCTGAAACACTTCTCGTGGTAGGATAAGATGCTTTCTGGTGTTTTCTTTAATGGTTACGACCCATCAATTAAGTACTCTGATAAAAATCACTCACTAATTAGTTACTCGGACATGGAGGACATAAAGTCGTATTCTGTGCTTCTTTGTGGTGTTTTAGTAAATGCTTACAACACTTAAATGAAGTACTTGAAGAAGAAACTCTTTTCATATTAAGATATGATGCTTTATGGAGTTTTCTTGAAACACTTCTCATAGAAGAATAAGATATCTTGTGGTGTTTTATTGAATGGTTACCACCCATAAATGAAGTAATCGGGTCTGAAACACTTCTCGTAGTAGGATAAGATGCTTTGTGTTGTTTTCTTTAATGGCTACCACCTATAAAAGAAGTACTTTGATCAGAATCACTCATATATTAAGTACACGAACTTGAAGCGCATAGAGTGGTATTATATGCTTATTCATGGTGTTTTAGTGATTGGTTACAATACTTAAGTGAAGTACTCAAGAAGAAACTCTTCTCGTAGTTAAATATGATGCTTTGTGGAGTTTTCCTGAATGGTTACCACTCATCAATGAAGTACTCCAACCAGAAACACTTCTCATATTATGATAAAATGATTTGTGGTATTTTTTTAATGGTTACCACCCATAAATAAAGTAACCGGATCTAAAACACTTCTCATTGTAGGATAAGATAAGATATTTTGTGGTGTTTTCTTTAATAGTTACGACCCATAAATTAAGTACTCTGATTAGAAACACTATTCAAAGAAGAATAAGATACCTTGTGATATTTTATTGAATGGTTACCACCCGTAAATGAAGTATCGGGTATGAAACATTTCTCATAGTTAGATAAGATGTTTTGTGTTGTTTTCTTTAATGGTTACCACCTATAAATAAAGTACTCTGATCTGAAACACTTCTCATAGAAGCGTAAGATGCATTGTGATATTTTCATGAATGGTTATCACCCATAAATGATGTAATCGGGTCTGAAACACTTCTCGTAGTAGGATAAGATAATTTGTGGTGTTTTCTTTAAAGATTACCACCCATAAATGAAGTACTCTGATCATAATCACTGATAAATTAAGTACTCGGACATGAAGCACATAGAGTAGTATTTTATGCATCTTTGTGGTGTTTTAGAGAATTGTTACAACACTTAAATGAAGTACTCGAGAAGAAACTCTTCTCGTAATAAGATATGATACTTTGTGGATTTTTCTTGAATGATTACCATTCATACTTGAAGAAGAAAATCTTCTCGTAGTAAGATATGATGCTTTATGGAGTTTTCTTGAAAGGTTTCCACTCATAAATGGAGTACTCTAATCAGAAACATTGCACATAGTAGGATAGGATGCTTTGTGTGGTTTTCTTTAATTGTTACAACCCATAAATAAAGTATTCTGATCAGAAACACTTTTCATAGAAGAATAAGATATCTTGTGGTGTTTTATTGAATAATTACCATCCATAAATGAAGTAATAGGGTCTGAAACATTTATCGTGGTAGGATAAGATGCTTTGTGTTGTTTTCTTTAATGGTTGCCACACATAAATGAAGTAATCTGATCAAAATCACTCATATATTAAGTACTCGAACATGAAGCACATAGAGTAGTATACTAGGCTTCTTCGTGGTGTTTTAGTGATTGATTACAACACTTAAGTGAAGTACTCGAGAAGAAACTCTTCTTGTAGTCAAATATGATGCTTTATGGTGTTTTCCTGAAAGGTTACCACTCATCAATGAAGTACTCTAATCGAAAACACTTCTCATAGTATGATAAAATGCTTTATGGTATTTTCTTGATTGGTTACCACCCATAAATGAAGTAATCGGATATAAAATACTTCTCTTAGTACGATAAGATGTTTAGTGGTGCTTTCTTTAGTGGTTACTACCCATAAATGAAGTACTATGACCATAAACACTTCTCATAGAAGAATAAGATGATTTGTGATGTTTTCTTGAATGGTTACCACCCATAAATGAAGTAATTGAATCTGAAACACTTCTCGTAATAGGATAAGATGCTTTGTGTTGTTTTCTTTAATTGTTACCACCCAAAATGAAGTACTCTGATCAGAATCCCTCATATATTCAGTATGCAAACATTAAGCACATAGAGTAGTTTTCTATGCTTCTTTGTGGTGTTTTAGTGAATGGTTACAACGCTTAAATGAAGTACTCCAGAAGAAACTCTCCTCGTAGTAAAATATGATGATTTGTGGAGCTTTCTTTAAAGGTTACCACTCATAAATGAAGTACTATGATCAGAAACACTTCTCATAGAAGGATAAGATGATTTGTGGTGTTTTCTTTAATGGTGACCACCCATAAATAAAGTGCTTTGATCAGAAACACTATTCATAGTAGAATAAGATACCTTGTGGTATTTTATTGAATGGTTGCCACCTGTAAATGAAGTAATCGGGTATGAAACACTTCTCGTAGTTAGATAAGATGCTTTGTGTTGTTTTCTTTAATGGTTACCGTAAATGAAGTACTCTTATCTGAAACACTTCTCATAGAAGCGTAAGATGCATTGTGGTATTTTCATGAATGGTTACCACCCATAAATGATGTAATCGGGTCTGAAACACTTCTTGTAGTAGGATAAGATGATTTGTGGTGTTTTCTTTAATGGTTACCATCCATAAATGAAGTACTCTGATCAGAATCACTCATAAATTAAGTACTCGGACATGAAGCACATAGAGTAGTATTCTATGCATCTTCGTGGTGTTTTAGTGAATTATTACAACACTTAAATGAAGTACTCGAGAAGAAACTCTTCTCGTAGTAAGATATGATACTTTATGGAGTTTTCTTGAAAGGTTACCACTCATAGATGAAGTACTCTAATGAGAAATACTTCTCATAGTAGGATAATATGATTTGTGATTTTTTTTTAATGGTTACAACTCATAAATGAAGTACACAGATAAGAAACACTTCTCGTAGTAGGATAAGATGCTTCGTGGTGTTTTTTTTAATTGTTACCACCCATAAATTATGTACTCAAACACGAAGCACATAGATTTGCATTATATGCTTCTATATGGTGTTTTACTGAATGGTTACCACAATTAAATGAAGTACTCGAAAAAGAATCACTTCTCGTAGTAAGTTATGGGGCTTTGTGAGTTTTCTTGAAACGTTACCACCCATAAATGAAGTAATCAGATCTGAAACACTTCTCGTGGTAGAATAAGATGCTTTGTGGTGTTTTCTTTAAATGGTTACGACCCATCAATTAAGTACTCTGATCTTCTTCACTCACTAATTAATTACTCGGACATGGAGGACATAAAGTGGTATTTTATGCTTCTTTGTGGTGTTTTAGTGAATGTTTACAACACTTAAATGAAGTAATGGAAGAAGAACTCTTCTCATAGTAATATATGATGCTTTATGGAGTTTTCTTGAAGGGTTACCACTCATAAAAGGAGTACTCTGATCAGAAACACTTCATATGGTGGGATAAGATGCTTTGTGGAGTTTTCTTCAATGGTTACCACTCATAAATGAAGTACTATGATCAGAAATACTTCTCATAGAAGCATAAGATGTTTTGTGATGTTTTCTTGAATGGTTACCACCCATCAATGAAGTACTCTGATCATAATCACTCATAAATTAAGTACTCGGACATGAAGGATATAAATTGGTATTCTATACTTCTTTGTGGAGTTTTAGTGAATGCTTACAACACTCAAATGAAGCCTTGAAGTAGTAACTCTTCTCGTAGTAAGTTATGATGCTTTGTGTTGTTTTCTTGAAAGGTTGCCACTCATAAATGAAAAACTCTGATTAGAAACACTTCTCATAGTAGGATAAGATATTTTGTGGTGATTCTTTAGTGATTGCCACCTATAAATGAAGTACTATGGTGAGGAACACATTTGATAGAAGCATTTTAATTTCAAAAAGATATGACAATTACTACATTAGTACATTCTGATGTTCCAGAAAAATATTTCCACACAATATCACAAACTAGATTCTCTCTTTCGGTTTGTCATATTGTCTAGATGCATTGTATCTCTTATATAGGCTGCACTTCAACAACTCGCCAAGGCACATGATTAGCTCGCCAATCAGGGCTATGGCTGTCTGCCATAATCCACTAGCACCAAGCCTACGGACCATATGACTTGTCCAGTTTGGTTATATTTTGTGATTTGCTAATATTTTATAAAATCAAAATTCTTGTACTTCAACTTACCTAGATATGATTTATTTTATGCATTTAAGTCCATTATTATAATCTCTTTAGTATCATCCACAAATATTTGACTATGCCATTTTATTTCACGCAACTAGCACCATTCGTCTATAAAATGAACTCAAACATAACAGTAAAGTTAATACTTTACTTAATTCTACTATGTTAACACATGACATTACAAAAAATCATTTTGATATAGTTCCAAGACGATATATTAGATTGCTTCTTGAACTTACCAAATTTATATTTTAGTTTACACAATTTATTGTCAATATTTTATCATACTATATTTGAGATTCATCTTCAATGATTTTAATTTGATATTAGGAATCCAAACCATAACAAGAAATCATTTAATTGATTTGTACTGAACCACAAAATATCAGTAATTTCAGTTCTAAGCAACTATTTTATCATACAGAATTCTAATTATGATAGTATCACGTAATCACTATCTCCGTATAAGTAACTGAATTTTCATGGTGTCCAACATCATAAATGCACATAAGTTTCTTATCAAACAGTAATAACATGATTATGTATCTAAGTTGTATCTAAATTACTCTTGGAGACTAAGCATAATTATGTTAGAATAATGGGTTGATGTTTAATACACAAGACTAAGGTCAATTCAATGTGCGGAAGCGATTTCAATTCAAGTTAAATCTTTTAGACCTTGGTCACCTAGTCAAGTAATAGAGCAATCAATTTCAAGAACTAATTGAGCAAATCACAAAAATTAAGAGCAAAGTAATAAAAAGAGAGAGAGTGAAGAAGAGAGCAATCGAGAACAAGTGAACACGCTATGTAAAGTGGTTCGGCCTATCAAAAGAACTTAGGCCTATGTCCACAGGTCTCCCGGAATAAAATCTTCTTTCGGGTTGTTTCACTATAATCAAGTATCTTTTACAAAGTGCGAAGCCGATCTTTGACTTCTTCTACACAAGTAAGTCAATCTTCTTCTCCTAGATCGATGCACGGGACAACACCTATACATGGTAAAAAGGTCCAATTGACAACACAATCTAGGACAAGAATGCACCACTTGACAATACAAATGTGATGCACCAAAGGCTAAAACTAGCAAAGGGTTTTGTTCTCGAATAGACAATAAGAGAATAGTAGCTATCTTAATTGCTCTCTAGGTTAGGTAGCTGGAGGAGACTTGAATCATGCTCTTTTATGTGCTCAATTGATGTTGGGAAGCTTGTTGGAATGTTTTTTTCTTCTGGTTCGTTTTTGCATCTCTTATATAGGCTGAACACTTCTTGGGATCTTGGATCTGTGAAAATCCTTCATATCATTACAACTTTCTCCATAACGGGTTGGCAAGGCGTTATAATGCCTTGGACATATTCCCTCTTTGCCCTTCTGTAGCTGACTTGTGGGCCAAATCTTCAGGAATCCGTTATAATGCTTTGCTCACTCATTATAATAGGTTGCCACCCGTTGTGACGCCTTGCTGGAGCGTTATAGTAATGCTTGTCTCGGAAAAATCCAGCAGCTACATCTTCTCTCTCCTCCTGAGACATTATGACGCCTTGGGCACCCGTTATAACGCCTTAGGGACTCGTTATAACGGATCTTCAAGCGTTATGGTAACGATGTGCTCTGTTTTGAGCATTGAAGCCTTCTCTTGATGACTTGATCATGTATTGAGTTGTCCAGGGCATGTTTGAGCATGTTTGACATTGGTTTGTACCTGTTTTAACATGCATACTCACCAAAACTCAAGTGCAAAGTTAGTACTTTAATTATTTTGCAAATTGTCAAACAAGAGATGAGTTTAATCCAACAAATTAATCTAAGAATTAATCTAAACAATTCTTATAACAAAAGTTAGCACATAAATAATGATTTTTGCCATCCAATCTAATATTAATCTAAAAATAACATTTTCTTTGCCCCAAAATTGAAAGATAGCCTAGGGCGTCAATCATGTCCTGCAAACAATAAATATCATTTTTAATTAATTCAATTGATGCAAAAACTCAGATTATATATGAGATACAACAATTATGACTCACAGACTATTTTTTGCAACCGATAAAGAAAATTTACATCTCGTAATACTGTCAATTATTTGAGTAAACACACACTCAAGATGCAATAATAGTTACTAGTTTTGTTATGCCCGATAAGATAGCACCACATGTGCCATCAAACTCGTAATCTTAGTTCGGTACATACAATTACCAACCAGTCAAATAAAGTTATACATCAAATAACCCTATAATGATAATCATGTCATTTATGGTATTTTTATGTCTCAAAAGTTGTGATTAAATCAAGTGGTTATCGCAGTTTCATACCAAAACTAAAACTGACAACAGTCAGAAAACTGACGTTAGTCTGACTTCAAACATCTATATCGTACTCATTTTTCATCCATAAATTTTGATTTAATCCAATCTGAAAAGAGCATTCAAATTTCCTTTCAGTTATGGAATCCTAAAATTCAAGGACTTACAAAAAAATGACAAAAATGACCAATAAATTTCGAGATTCAGCCAACCAATTCTGAAATCTCATCAGAACATCTATGTTGCAAATACCATAACTTACTCACTGTTAATCAAAATAATACAAATTTACACAATTTGGAAAGATCTCTAGACGATCTATATCCACATAAGTTTATCGTACTTTTAATTTACGGGTTTAGAGAAAATTGATTCGCACTACAGAAAGGTCATTGTTTCCAGATTTTCTGACAGACTGACACACGTGACTTATAATAGCAACATCTCCCTCTATACTTGTTCGATCTACGAGTTCTAATACTTTTCGAAAATCTTACTCAGAGATCTACAATGTTCGTACAAAATATTAATCCATTTGAACAAAGATAGAACCAAGAAAACTACCCCACAAAGTCAGACAGTCTCAGAAAAACAGAACAGATTCGTGCCAAAAAAATCACCATTAATCCACAAAATTTTACACTAAAAAATCACAAAATTAACGATAAAAAATCAATTACAAAGTTTTAATGGTGCATTAAAACCGAAAAGGAGCATTATGACTTTGATACCATTGTAAGAAAATCTACGTAACAGTAAATCAAATATTAACTGTTACCATAAGCGGGAGCGGAAGCGATCGAGCACTGTCTCATTCGAGTATTTTATGCACCATGCATCTCTGTGTCATATATGCTTCTTGTACAGAACTTCGTCTTCAAAATATCGCCGATGAATGCTAATTATTAGAACTAGCACCGCACGATTCACAGTCCAAATATCAGACCCGCAACTTCATTCTCTAAACAAACCCTCTTTAGTTCCTTTCGTCATCCGGAGTTCCTTCAGGCGAACCCTCTGTAAAGTTTCTACTTACAAGCATTAGAAGCCATTTCACTAGAGATTATATTAAGACAGAGGGGCCTCTATAATCTGAAGGGGTGCATCTAGTGATTATATCAATGGATTTATTAATTTCATATCCTCTCCATATTAGAATTCATATCCGCTGTTATTCTGAGGAAATAACAGGATTCTATTATTTTATATCCGATCGTTCATTTTTGATCTAGCAAATAACTTATATAATACAGCGGGTCTCGTGCAGTCCACCTGTGCCGTCAGTATAAATCGAACGGTCAACAGCAAAATAACAGGATCCTATTATTCCTTAAAGAATAACAGCAGATACAGACTCCTCCATATTAACTCAAATGGATATGTCCATTGAACTAAAATTAACATCTTCGAAGTCGTTATGAAAATTGAAACAATTCAAAATTAATAAAAAATAATCAAAAACGAAGAAACAACGATGCTTATTGTGGCAGCAACAAAGGCCTGTTTGGATGCACTACTTTTCGGACGCTGCTCTATGCAGAGTCTAGACGAGACGAGAGAGAGGAGAGAAATGGATCTAGGTCGGAAGTCGGAAGAGGAGTGATTAGAACTAATTAGTTCTAGTTCGCGATTGAAGAGAGGAGAGGAGAACTGGAGAAGTATTGTTTTGTTAAAGGGTCCAAATTAAAACCCGCTGCTGTGAATGCACCATTTTGACGTAAAGTAGCTTTGCGTTCACAATTTGGCATCCTGTAATTTGCGTTCAATGAAAGAGACTTATTTATGGCTTATTTCATTGAACAAAAATCAACATTGAACAAGTCCTTGGTATTTCAAAAATCAATGAAGCCAACATTGAACAAAAATCAACATAAAGTGTTACAACCCGTTTTATACTTAGCTGCAAAGATTTTCCTATGACTCCTCTTCTTTTTCATTGAACAAGTCCTTAGTATTTCAAAAAGAGACTTATTTATGTTTAAAATTTACTAAATGCATGATTTTTTAATCGAAATCGTCCAATAGACATTTAGTTGTCCACCTTATTCGATTTGCATTCGTTAATCTGATGCGATCTGAATCCGAAATTATTCCATATAAACCTAGCTAGTAAAAGTTATTTATTTATGAAAACTTTAGTCGGCATACGTAAATAGTTGATTCTTGAGAAAAAAGGCATTAAGAAAAAATAATAAGTGTAGCATTCCTATAACGTCGTTACGTGTTGAAGAGCATATTTAAAAAATGTGTGAAGTGCCAGTGTTGTTAGTTAACAGCGCACAAAACTTTCATGAAGAAGTCGGAATTTCAAATTCCGATGAGCACTATTTTAGAATTCTTCAAATTTTTTTTTATTTTTTTTATAAAAATGTGTTGTAAGTCTACAAATAATAAAAAAAAAACACAAGAGAGTGAAGCAGAAAGCATGTGATGCACAAACTGATCTAAAGTTGAATTTCGCTTCTCATGAGGATTATGATAGATTTGGTAAGCCAACAAAATCAGTTAATTTTATGAAAATGAAATTCAACATGAACTTCATTTCTAACCTATCCCAATTTATTTCGGACAAAAGGCTTTTTGTTGTTGTTGTTGACATAATATGTTCATAGCAATTTAATTCGCAAAATAACAAAAACATATGCAGATTTCACAACACACGAATAATATTCAACTCCAACCTAAGTTTGGGGTTATCAACACACCATCATGGTAACACCAGCACACATGCAATTACAGTCTAGGTTTGAAATTAACACAATCTCAGTCACACCATCATGTCAACACACACACAAGTGCGCGCACCAATTTTCCTACACATCAATAAGCTCAAAACCTCAGATAGGTGCACAGAAGCACTGACCATATTGCCTTTACCATTTTATAAGAATCTCCACATTACCCTCTGAACTTGCATCGATTGTCTCGCGGCATTCTAGCTTTCATTCCCCTTATCATCTAATATATTGCACACAAATGAAAACAATCCATTAGTATATCAATCTGTTAGCCCGAGGAAGAACAAAAAACAATTAAAGTGCCTATTAGGTGCCATAAAAGCATTGATTTGGAGATATATCTAGCAGTATTTTACTTATTGTAGTTCTCTTATGACTTCTGAATATTTAGTTTGTTTGCTTAAAAACTAATACTAAAATACTTGTAGTTCATATCGGTTTCAATGAAATCGGCGGGTTACACCCAAGTAAGTGACAAAGGTGCCATAAAAGCACAATGCGGCATCACAGAACAATACTTATGCATTTGTGAACTCAAAGTACCATGTATGAATGCAATGTAAGTGTCAAAGTAAGTCCTTGGCAATGTGGTTTGCTATAGCATCCCTTAGAAGTACTATAGTGTTCAGTAAAATTAAGAGGTCAGGTGTGGTTTGATGTATAAAGAAATTACCACTACAAAAATATTAAATAAAATCTGGAAACATTACATATTTGCCAAACTTCAGATCAGAGTAGATCACTATTAAATCGCCTGCCTCTAGCCCATTTGAACTAATAAAGTCCCCTACAAAATCAATCAGTTTGGTCTGTTTAGGCACATTGCATAATTACAAGCATACATGCACAGAGAGAGAGAGAGAGAGAGAGAAAGGCAGGCAAACAGATACACATTCACAGAGATTAGTTTGATTATAAGCAATTTTAAAGCATACCTGTGTTCTCTAGGACGTACATCCTGCTTTTGTTGTTTGGCCAGAACCTGCAGAAGATAAGATATCATCACTTAAAATAGCTTTAAAATTGGAAATTCAAAGAGGGAAGAATTTGGATAACTTGCAAGCAATGTTGGCATGAATTTGTTCTATTATAATTATCCTAGTCAAAACAATTCTAATTTTAGGACAATAGAATTATAACTTTGATAATAACTGCAAATGTATATTGGTTTCAATCAATATGAAGGATCCTAGAAAAACATAAAAGGAAAAAATGTCATTTTGTTTTTCGAGAATGAGTAATGAGTACATTCAGATCGAGGCCATTATTACCCAAGTTTGTTCAAGAGTCAAATCATCCACACAAATGAAACTATGTTACCCCAATACGTGCCAGATCCTACCGAATCCGTATCCTATACGTATGGATATACTGAAACTTTCTTCAGTAAGAATTAGAATTCGCTCAGGATACCGTGCGGTGTGTATCCTCCCCGAGTCCTGTTATTTTCTCAGTTTGCATAGTCTTGGGCCAATGGGAAGAGTAGTTTATATGGCATGGCTCAAGAGAAGAACACTGCATATCCTCTTCTTTTATTATATGCAGCGAACCCCTCTTCTTTTATTTATTCCCCATTTTCTGTGATCTTTTTATTATATAATGTGATTTTATAAATAATGTGATTGTTTATTATATATATATCCGCACCCGTATCCGTGGTTTTTTAAAATTTCCATATCCTTGCACCCGCAACGTATCAAATACGATACCCGCACCCGCACTCATGCAACACAGAATGAAAGCAATTGCAAATCCAGCCTCTGCTGCTTAAGGGTGCAGTCCTGTAGCTTTTTCTTTTTCTATTTTCCTTTTTTTCCTTTATTAAATGACACATAAGAGGAGAAAAACTATGACAACCACAAGCGTTAACAACAAGAGTTGTCCTCTGAGATTAGTAACTTCATATATAGGTGTATGTAATTGTCAAACTCAGGCCACAAATTGCACCAGTCAAAATAAATGCTGGTAAAAATGTCTCAGGATTTGTCAGCTAATTACAATTTGTTCTATCAGTATGGTTCGGGTTTATGAAGATATCAGCATTTGATATTGCAACTGATTCGTTTTGAGTTTATATTCAGTTATGCATGCCAGTTAGTTTTCACAGCATTTTTTTGCATTGCATTTGGTTGGGTTAGGTTTGATTAGGTCCTACTTAAGTAGGATATGTCTGGGGTTTTAGTCTGGTAAGATTCACAATATGAACCACAGCTTGTTAGGTACACTTTTGGACCTAAAAGACTAAAACAATCAATTGGAGCAGTGCAATACTTAAATTGCTGAATCACACTCTTTTTTTGTGTTCTATTTTTCTTCTATTTTATGTTTTTTGACTTTTCATTTTTGAGTCATTCTTTGGAACCTGTAAGTATTTATGTATCTGCAACAAGTTCTCCACCCATCAAAGACAATCCAATAACCAGAATTATACCTTGTCCCTAAATACCCATTCAACTTTGGAGGTTAAGGCCCAAAAAATGAAACCATCATAATCCTTGAGAATTCAAAGTAAAAACCAACTAAATTTTGTTCTATTCCACTACTCGCTATATATACAAAGGAGAACAATCTAGATTTGTCAGAAGAACATTAATGTTGTTTAAAGTACATGAAGAATGAAATATAAATAGAAAAAAAAATTGGTATTTACCTGTAACGCATTTCCCAAACATCTGATGTCCTGATATCCTCCATTGGAATAGTGATGCCATCTTTTAAGCCCAGCTCCGGCAAATGAATTTCCGCTTCCTTCTGTTTGCATTTAAAGCAACAAAACCCAGATTATTTCTTAGAACTTCAAGTACTGCAATGTTAGATCAGAAAGATTAACCAATTAATTAGTACTCACCTTGGGTAGCACAATTCGTCCAGAGCTGCCAACATCACTTGGCTTCAACACCTTCTGAAGAATAAATTTCAAGTTCTTTCCATGGAACTTCAGATCCTGTTCAAGTACAAAAGCGAGCATGAATTAAACTTGCATATAATTGAGGAAAAATTTGCACCTTCACATCTGGAAAGAAAATTAAAATAACAAAACAAACTTACTATCATAAGAACAATTTATACCATTACAATACAAGATCAACAAGACTATCATCCAAGATAGGGATTAAATAACATTTTGCAAGACTAATACTCCGGTTTTTGGGTTTCATATCTAGCCTACCCCAGCTTGTTTGGGACTAAAGGCTTCCTTCTTGTTGTTGTTTGTTGTTGTTGTTAGGTCCAACCACATTGATTTTGTCAGTGCTGATGCAGGTGTCTTTGGTGACTGAAGGAAAAACGTAACAAACCAAACTTCTAAAATCCTAAAATTTAGTCTGCAGGAAGAATCATGGAATCTCGTACATCATTTCATAATATTCCAGGAATCCGACATAGGAGACGACTCAAGGTATACACACAACTCGACTAAAATACTAGTACTAGCACTTACATCTTTAGCACTGAACGAAGAAAAAAACCATTTAAGGAGAAAGTTACGTTAAAGTAATTAGAACCCTATGTAAATCAACTAATCGGAGTAGATGAAAAGATCATGCATGCACCTGCTGCCATACTGTTGCAGAATTAGAGCTGGAACCACCAGAGGAAAGACTCCGAGAATTCACAGGCAGAGAAGACCATAAGTCCCGATTCCCAGTTTCATTGTTTCCTTGTTCAATAGAACCATCCTGCACTTTGGTGCCACTCTGTCCTACTGCACGGCTCTGTTTGCGTGATGCCATCCTCCTTTTCCTTGCCATTCGTTTTTCTTGAGCTTCTCTTGCAGCCAATGACATGCTGGCCATGTTCAGCTCTTGGTGACACAAGGGACTGATAGGGTCTGAACAATATGGAGTTTGTTGTGATCCAGTCTTAAATGACTGGCCAGTAACAACCCCGCTATTGGTGCTGCAATCCTGCAGGAAGGCATACAGATCAGATGCATAGTTTGAACATGACAACCAAGTTATTTAACTAATTTGGAACTAAAAGTTCTTTAACATCTACAACAACAACAAAGCCTTTTGTCCCAAACAAGTTGGGGTAGGCTAGAAATGAAACCCATATTGGATTTCATTTCCATAAGATTGGCTGAATTTTTACGTTGGCTCGCCAAGTCTATAACAACCCTAATCCTTTCCGGGCTTGGGACCAGCTATATAAAAATTCTTTAACATCTAATGACCTATTTTATGTAAGCGTAGAAAAGCAGATTTGAATTTAATTTTTGACAGACCTTTAAGATCAAACCTTCAGATTCTTAATCAATATCTAATTGTACAAAGACAGGATATAGAATCACAGGGCCTAAATTATCAACAGGCTTTTTGCAACCTATCCCATGTCAAAAGCCATGCCTATATTAGGGTGAGTTTAGGTTTAAGACAGTCAAATGGGACCTGACTAGAGAGCGGCAAAGGGTTCCCCCATGAGATCACATTTGATTCATCTTGCAACCTCTGATTTCTATTTTTGAGATGGTTGTCTTGCACCCACGCAAGGATAAGTTGTACCAATTGCAAGCAGCTACATGGGCCTGGCCCAAGGCGACGCTGCACACACTCTATGGTAGATTTCTTTAGGCGTATCGATCTGAGATCTTCAGGAGAAATAACATCCTTGTTTCTCTCCAACCACTCAAGTATAAACTTGTTTACGGCATCACTTTCCTTCCCTCTTCCTCCAGTTTCACTGCTGTTTGTCATCTTTGCAGGTATGGAAGGTTGGATGGTGCATTCACTTGACAGGTCAAATTTGGACGGTTGGATGGCCGGTCCACCCAGTAGATCCACCATCCGAACATCATTTGGGAACTGCTCAGATGAGTTCAAGCCAAGTGGCATCCCAGCTAGTGGATTGGGATCCAATACCTGGGATTGCATGGTCATCTCTGAGGAGTTTCGGGGAAGAGATCTAGGAACACAAGGGGGGACTTGAAGGGTAGACCAGGTGAAAGATGGAGCGGACGAAGAGAAAGCAAAAGAGGGGTAGGAATTGACGAGGTTGTTTGAGAGGACCTGTTGAGGGTGCACACCAAAATTGTAGGGAAGCGAAAGGGGAGGAGAAGAAAGGCAACCAGAATCAGCAGAAGATGGGAACGCCTCGTTGGAGAAGGAAAAATCCTCGCCATCCAACCAGGGCATGGCATCGTATCCAGCCATCAGACCTTGGATCACCCTTAGATATTGGGTTTGATCCCCTAATTGATTATGACCTTGAAAACTTTCATTCAAAATATGGTTTTGATTCTGGTATTGTTCTTTATCAGGGGTTTGGGAGTCTCCGTAATTTTGATTCTGTCCAACATCCATTGTGGAAAGAGAAAGAGAGAGAGAGAGAGAGAGAGTTAAGGTTCACCTTCAGTTATAGTGGGGTGATAAATAGAGAGAGAGAGAGAGTTTTTTGCTTCCTTTACGGAAAAAATCATTTACAACGCACAAAGTAATTCGTGCCTAGGGAAGTGAATTAGACTTGATAGGTAATAAGTAAGCTTGTTAATCTATTCCGGCAGCCATTCTGTTTTTTTATTGTGATAGATCAATTCAGCAATCTGGAAGTTTGATGTAAGTTGGCTTTGGGTGTGGCTGTCTTGTGTTTCAATCACACAATCGCTCATTTTCTTTTAAAATTTAAATCATTTTTATTAGGCTATTGCAAGCCATATAATTTTTATTGAAGTTGATCAGATAAAATTACATCCTCCCTTTTTGATAACGTCCACCTTTAGAAAAGATTTAGTACTATTACCTCAACCAAAATCAATATCCTTATTCTTGGCGTGTAAAGCAGAGAAAACAATCATTCAGTTTTCTTATTTCAATTGTTGGCATATCAATTCTAAGTTTACTTCCATCATCTGTATTGGTGCAAATTCAATTTGGCTTAACATTTAAATATCTGTGTTCATCAACAACATTTAAACTACAACAGAGTTGCAGAATAAATTCTTAATTTAATGCTAATTGCATTGGTCATATCGTCCCCGGAGCCACTTCATATTGACCCTTTTTATGCCAATGTTATATTTATGGACATATGCTCATCATCTAATGAAAAATCAACTAAGATCCAAACTGTAGCAGCGATGTGTTTTCTTCAACTTGTACCTAATAATTCTTAATTTTCTTTAGCATGATTTAAGTGTTGAAACCTTTTAAATTGATGAAAAAGCATTCATAGCTGTGAACAACTCTCAATAAATAAGTACATCTCGATAGAAACAATAGATGAAGAGATAGTTTTCAAGAATATGATCTTTATTTTTAGTTCAATAAAACTTGTACAAAAAGTAAAAGTTCTTTAACAACTATCATTAGGATATTCATTTATTTATAACTGCATTTAATACCGTTATTAATTAAATTACATGACATGGTGGGGCTCAAGTTCTATCGGTATTACTTTGATCTAGTTCATAACTTATTTGCTACGATGATGATCTAATTTATGGTTTAAATATTGCACACCAGTATAGCTTTGATCCAGTTCATTACATATTTGGTTGAACGCATGATTCCAGAACTATTATTAAACAAATGCATTCATGCCTTCTACCACTAATGCATTTATGGACTGTTTTCAAATAGAGAGAATCCACTGACAACCAATAAATTTGACAACCATGACAATCAGAAAGAATAATTTCTATTTTTTAAATCCTACAGGTAAAATAAAAGCTAGGGTTTTGTATATCATATTCATGAAAATAATGAAAATTTATGGAAATTTGACCTTACATCAATTTACATCAAAATTTCCATCAAATGATATTTAACTTGCATGAAACTTGACACACGACCAGTCTATAAAACCAATCTCCAAAAAAATACATCTGTACTTTTCTTTCTATTTTTACAAAATTTGTCGACATTCATCGAGAAAGTGTTGTTGTGGTTGTCTAAATGTTTAGTTGTCGAGGGATCCCCACCCAATTTTAAATAAATTTGAGGTACATATTGGAGTGACATGTTTGCTGGTTTCACACTAAGTGGTCTCTTGTTCATTAATGGCATTAAATATATTACAAACTAAGCGACAATAAATTCTTAACTCGATGTCTATCGACCTCAGTCTTCGAGTCTGGAACATAATTGACTGTTTTTATTGTTCATCAAAGGCAGATTTTCCTAAAATATTAAGTAAATAGCAATTTGTTCAAGTCTAAATTGGAGTAACTTCCTGACTTCATTTCCAGTTATATGAAATTCTTGATCACGTTCAGTGTAAATTTACCAAGGAATATGTTCAAAACATGGCACGACTAGGATCATTATAACACTAAATCCAAATAAAAAGTACCAAGTCGATTATTTTTAACTTCTATTCAGTACATAAAAATGTTATAATTAAGTTCAATATAAAATAACAGTTGCAAGCATTTAATATCGTTTATCGTTGTCATAAGGTAGGTTCTTCTGGAGCATTAATGTCTAATTATAATACCCTTCATAGAATGTAAAATATCTGCATACTCTTGAGAATACTCTTTTTCCCATATTTATTTGTGAGATGAAAGTGGTCATTTATTAGGACCATAAATGGGTTATGTTGACTTCCAACTCAGTACAATGAGCCAAAAATCTTTAATGTGTCAATTACTAATGTATATCTTCGACCCTCGGAGCAATGCTTCAATGTTTATAAAGTAATTCCTTTGTTTTATTTAATGAAAGTTATAGTAGGTACTTTACTTCTAAAAAAGGAAAAAATGTCAATTAGTAATGTGTTATTTTATTCTTATTTCATATCTGTAATTTTTTTTGTTATTTCCCATTTCATCAAATTCACATAACTCCGCATATGTAGTTATTTTTTCTTTTTTACATAGCCTATTCCAAGCAAGGAAAAGGAGGAGCATTGTGATAAGTTTGGCGAACCAACATAAAAATTCACTCATTCTCATGAAAATGAAACCCAATTATTGGGTTTCATCTCTAGCCTACCCCAACTTGTTCCCAACTTGCTTAGGATTAAAGACTTGTTGTTGTTGTTCATCAAATTCACATAATGTTAAGATGATGTCTTGGGGATAGTCATTTGAACGCCATTGAAGTGAAGATCAGTCGAATTAGATATTGTTATAAATGTTCCTTGTAAAAAATAAATGGATCAAACAGAAGAAGAATCCCTTTAAACTAGCCTACAGATTTAGCACTATATAGATCTATACATGGTATACTAAAATATTCTTAAAACGACTATATTTAAAACAGCAAATTCAAGATTTATTGGTCACAAAATTCCTATCATCGCATATAGATTACTTTCTTCTTTGGAAAGTATATATTCTTTTGTTCACCAAATTCACATCCGATGCACATAGGAAGTCCCTTTTTAAGACAATATATCATTTCAACTATTGAGCATATCAACCAAATTTCTTATCTTCTTCAATTTCACTCTTAAAAAATAAATCTCTTAATATAGAAAATTACATTAAAAGGACAACTAGATCACTCCCACAAATAGTTAAGATTACCAGTAAGGGATTGGTCTGGTATAGTACTACAAAACTAAACATAAATTGTTTGTGTAACTATTTTGCATAGAAGAGGCATACCACATACCTGGATCCATGTCCGAAAGCAAATAGTTCTGCAAATAAAGACCTGCTATGATTATATCTGCTTTTGCCCAACCTGACGTGTCTGCGTGTCATAAAAAAAATCTGTTTGTAACATTTCTCGGGCTTTGCATAAATTGTCATAATTAGTATTCTTAATATTCAGAATTCTTGACATAGCTCCCGTAATGAATTGGTAGTTCCTTAAAAAAGGACATCATATGCCACAAAAAGCTTAAGGGTGAGATTTGGTGCTAAATTTTAAATTCAAAATCATAACCGACATAAATTTCTAAATGCAAATGGTAAGGGTGAGATTTGGTGCTAAAGATATCATTCAAATTCTGGACCCTGTTAGGCCAAGATTGAAAAACTTTAGAAGCAATAAATAAATAGTGAGTTCTTATCCGAAATTTAATAGGTAGATAATGCAAGGCTAATGTGCCTAGGAGAATATCTATCATAACCTACAGAAACTTCAGCTACATAAACCACTGCCCCCCATGTAAACAATAATTATTCCCAACAGAACTCCTTGAACCAATTTCCACCAAAAATTTAAACCCTGTAACTCACACCTGCTCAGAAATTGGATACTGGTATAGGAGACTCAGGGATTCAGGGTGCAACCTAGGGTCTTTCGGAGTAAATAAGAAACTAATTCCAAGATAAAGACTAGCGAGAAGCAAATGAAGGGAGTAGAAAATGACAGGATAAACTTTAAACTGAAACATGAGGTCATAGTGCTTAGTTTTTAGCAGGGATCAGCATCAGCACCCCAATGCCCATCGTCTGATTACTGATAGAAATGATGCCAGTTTTTACTAACTGCCAGAACAAGGTAGAAATGATAGTGCATACAAAGCATTGACCAGAACCAGTAGTCAACTATGGCTTTGATACAGTAACATGAAAGATGACGGAGCAATGAGGCTCGATCTTACTATTGACAATTTTATTGTTTGATGACATAATTATTGCTAAGCAGAGAGAATTAGGTGAACTGCAAAGTGTACAAATTAGGACTTGCACCAGGTAAAGCAACAATCAATCGATTCGGGACAACCTGAATGTACCAAAATCAAGACATGCTTAATTTAAGAATGTCAACAACTTCATTGAAAGAAACCAGAAATGCTAACTGTTGCAGAGGTGGATGTATTAAAGTTGACAGACTGTAAAATAGAAGCAAGTACTGGTCTAAATATACAACAACAACAAAGCATTTTGTCCCAAACAAGTTGGGGTAGGCTAGAAATGAAGTCCATAATGGATTTCAATTAAACATAAGATTGGCTGAATTTTTACGTTGGCTCATCAAGTCAATTAAATAGCACATTCAAGTAAATGATTAGAACTGCCATTATATTGGCTTATATAGGACTAATTTTGTTTAAAACCAAACAGCAAACTATGCTCTATTTATAATTTTCTAGCATTAATAAATCATCAACCAAAAAACCAGGCATGTTACAACAATATTGTCTCATACCATCGAGACCATTGCCGATTTGGTGACTCCACAGCCTTAATTGGATTGTACACTTCACTTAAAGTTAGAGAGAATTCCCGTAGTAGCACCCAATACCAGCTGCAACATGTTCTCTGAGTAGTTTCCAGATCACAAACATGCTTTTGCCTGAATCTCCGGGGTTGTATACAGGGTCTTCCATGCACAAGGACAAGCGCATCTCAGTGTAACTTGACATGATGGCCAGTGAGCTGCAATACCATCATCAGAGAGTTTCTTAGACAGTAATGGTCAGGAAATGGCATAGAGAGATTCTATCCTTTATTTATTATCTTTTGTGGAACCCAAACAGAACCTTGCTCTACACAGATAGTAAGCAAAGAAACTACAAATAAGTTGGCATCCCACCAGGAAGCCAAACAGTAGATTGTGGTGCGTACCAGAACTAAACCTGATAAGTAGGAATAACTCAATCCGAGACTACGATGCCTATATTATGATTCAACAAGTGTACACATATTGGTAACCCAAGGCAAGATAGCTCAAGAAGTTAAATGAAGACAGTCTGGTCAGAATGCATTAAAATAACTGGTTGCGATTGAAAGAACAGTAAGATTAGGAGACTCCATATGAGAGAGAGAGAGAGAGATGGAATGAGGAAAATGAAAACCTGGCTTAGATCCGGGGAATGCAGGCGCAGGAAATGAAAAGAGAGAGAGAGAGCGAGAGAGCGCCCGGGAGAGTTGGCATCGACGTTGGAGCGGGTGGCGCCGAGGATGGCATTGGTATCGGGTATCGGGTATCGGGTATCGGGTATCGGGTATCGGGTATCGAGTATCGGCGCCGGAAGCGAATCCGAACGGAGCGACCTGTTTGATTAGCACGTCCATTCGTGGACGACGATCGTTATCTCCGAGTCTTCGCTAAATGTGAGATGCAAGGATGCAATGGGCTGGGCCGGGCTCATCTCTCTATCTTTTTAATTATTTATTCGTAGGCTTGCAATACAAATATACAATCTATGCTAGAAACGAACATCTGCACTCAGAAAAAATTAGTGCTCTTTGCATTCATTAATATGGATCGTCCGATTAAATTTGAACGGATGTGATTTATAATACAAAAGATTTATTATAATTGGTTGTCAAACGTTCAAATCTAATCGAACGGTCCAAATTAGTAGGTGCTGAGAGCACCCATAAAAAATGAGTGCAGAAGATACGAGTCCATCTGCTAAGCTTAGCTCAGATTATATTTGCCAGTTTGGACACTATGGCGGCGACCGGCGAGTTCTTTTAACACGATTACGATACCAAATTAAAATTACAGGTGAACAGATCGATGGCATTGCAGCTCTTAAGAAACAATTCTAACGGCATTCTTTGGGATGAGATGTGATGCTGCCGATGCCATCTCTCAGGTCAGGTGACATATGCTCGACAACAAGGGATCACGCTATTCTGATACTTACCTTCGTAACTGTGTATCATACGGAAGACATGTTTAAACGGTAGATAATACTACAACCTACAAAGCAACGCACAGGAACTGCTTATACCGTGCAAGTCCTGCATTACATGAACTCCAAAATACCCTCACCAATGACATTAATCCTTCTGGATGAATAAATGAATGAATGAAGTCAACCAAGTTTCCGTTATATTTATCTCTATGCACTTCTATATATGAGGGATGAGTGGTCACGGTAAAGAAAACTTAATTTCCAAATAAATCACAAATACACAATAAAACAAAAACAAAACAAAAAACGTTAATGAAACACATGATACAAATATCAATATAGGGCACACTCCACCTAATATATCAAAGAGTGCTCACAGTACAACAGAAGCTTGACAAAATTAGAACCATCGACGTTATTAAAACACGACAGGAGGCCCATTAACATTATTAAAGCCCTAAAAGATGCATTAATCTACTCTAATAATAAATAAAAAATCTCCCCCTTGGAAGGCAATCATATCACCCTTTAAGCTGGTTATGACCGTGACAGAACCCCTTTAGAGCTGCAATTTGGGAAGGCAAACAGTCAAAAGAGACATTTCAGAAAATTCAGAATCATTTGTGGCACTCAACTTTCGTAAGAATATTCACTTCGAACGAAGAAAAGGATGCAGAAGGCAAACCTAGGAATGGAGCCCTGACGACGCAAGTCAAATTCAGTGGCCTGGCGAAGAGCCCTAGCAAATGCCTTGAAAGTTGCCTCTATTATATGATGTGAGTTCTTCCCAGCAAGCTTTTGAAATTTAAACAGTTAGAACTTAAAATTGAACTTTATGAAACTAAAGGTTGCAAGACCAACTACCGGTACCACATACAGTTTAGTATAGTTCAAACTTCAAATATGTTTTGGACCTACCTATTGATCTGTCGATTGCAGTCAAGGACATTATGTTGCTCTTTTATTGGACAATAATAAACCTTGTTACCAATATTACTATCTGTTTGCACAAAATTGAGGAAAACATCCTGGTTCATCATACAACATACACATCTTGAACTAATTGAAAACAAATATAATACATGCTTAATTTTGACGTCCTCATACATTAGAATGAGGTCATTACCTGACGGATGTGAAGTGTCATGCCTGATGTGTTTACCAAAGACTGGAAAAAGTGCTCCACCAGCTGAACAACAATATAAGTCAATAATAATGCTCCAACTATTCATCCAATCTCATTTTTAGCAAAAGAATTGGCTTTAACCTGGGTGTCATATGTACCAACTCTTTCAGTTGGTGTATTCAGATCGTAACTCAAATGAGGCCTCCCTGATAAATCCTAAAGTTAAAAAAGGAGGATAAGTACATGTTTCATATCATATTCATATACACTACCAACAACTTCAAAAATATAAAACTATAAATATATAACCGGTTATACCAGTATAACTTCAGTTGCAGCTTCGTCGAGTGGAGCTGAGAAATGGCCAAATCTGTTTATTCCTTTCCTATCTCCTAGTGCCTGAAGAAATGCCTGTACAATGAGTAATTCAACCACAAGTCTTTAAGTAGAAAATTAGCCCAGAAAAAAGTGCATTAATCGTACTTGGAAAAATAATGCACTTTCTTTTGAGTTATAGAAAAGAGCGTTAACTGAAAATTAAAGTCAATAAATGGTCCACGTGAAACTCTTTTTCGTTAAAGAAGGTGTTAAGAGTTGTGAGAACCGGATAAAGCAATTATAGAACAGATACATACTTTTAAAAGAAAATAAGAAATTATATTTATGATAATTGTAAGAAGTTACAATTATTATAATAAGCTATATAAACAATAAGCAAGCATGTTGATAATTTAACAGTATTACAGATAACAGCTGTAGAGATCACTCTGAATTTAACAGGCATGACTCATGAGTAGTTACCGTGCCAATAGCAAGTGCAACATCTTCATTGGTATGGTGATCGTCAATGTGGATATCACCTGATGCTCTTACATAGACATCAAATAAGCCGTGCGAAGCAAGTTGCTAGAGAGAGAAAAGTAAAAAGAAGATGATTGATAAAGTGATGAAAACAACAAACATAAAAAGAAAAAGAAAAAGAGTGAATAAATGAGAAAATGAATGTACTGACTGACATCTAGCATATGATCCAAGAAAGGTATTCCAGTGGTAGAATCAGAAATTCCAGAACCATCAAGGTTAATCTTAACATGCACATTGGTTTCCTTGGTTACTCTCCTAACTTCACCAACCCTGCAAGCTGCAAGCTGCTTATATTAAATAAATATTGAAATGGCAGGCAATAAATTGAGTAGAGAGCAAGTGTTGAGTTTAGTTTAGTAGCAATTTGTAAACCAAATTAGGGGAAAATTGAGGTGATGAATAGAATAGAATCTAGAGGGATTTACATGGGGATTGGTTAGGAGGGGCAGGGGCAGGGGCAGGGGCAACGGTGTTTGCATCAGTGAAATGAGGGTTGAGAGAAGCCATGACGAGAATGGAGGCTGATTTCAGGTTAGGATAGCGAAAGGATGGTAGGGGAGGGGGAAAAGAGAAGAAGGGGTGGGAGGAAGATTTAATAAGTAGGGTTTTGGGAGATGAGAGATTGGAGGAGAGAGCGAGGTAACGAACAGGAACAGGAACAGGAACAGGAACAGGAGTGCTCATCGACTCTAGTTCCAGTAACAACAGATAGCTAGCTAAGCTAGCGGGAGGCAAGAGGAGATGAAAGTTGCGACCTGCGCTGCTATTGAGAAGAGAGAACGAGAGAAGAAAGCTTTTCGCCTTTTCCCCTTTTTTCACAAGGGATGCAGAGCCACTGATTGATTGATTGAATGAAAATATGGACGGGGATTCGGGGAAGGGAATCGTATTCTCGGCTGGGCTTGGCTGGGCTTATTCACTTCAATTCTTTCTTTACTCCACTTATTGTGCATTGGGCTGGGCTGGGCTGGGCTGGGCTGGGCTGGGCTGGGCTGGGCTGGTCTGGGCTGGGCTGGGCTATTCATAATGGAAGTATGTTAGTTTAGAGTTTATTAAACTCACCCACCACCACAAGACCAACCACATACGTACATACATACATACATTCATATTTCATTATGACATTTTAATTTCATCATATCATATACTTATTCAATATGTGGATTATTGAAATTTCATTATGAGCTTTTCGAAATTGCTTTTCTTATTTTAATTATCTCGAATTTGTTTATATATTTTTAGGATGAGATGCATATCAAGATATACACTATAATTACAAACGTTGGCCTAATTTTGCAAAAAAAGAACAGCGTAATTTACGAGCATATCTTATCGGCAATATCGACTTAATTAAGTATTGTCTTTCTTTCAACAATTATATATATATATAGCTAGTTAGCTTTTAAAACTGTACATACTAATTAACTCCACACCCTTTGAACTCGGATTTCAGCTTGATTACTGCTTTATTTTGCTTGTTATGGAGAGTGCAAAGAAACTGTTGAGCTTCATTTTTGTGATGTTGCTGCTCTCTTCTTCCAGTAACCAACTGATCACTCTATCTTTAATTACTACTTTATGTTTTTGGCATTAATTTGAGTGAGTGAGTGAGTGAGTGATATACTGATATGAAGTATTAAAGCAAGCATGAATTATATATATACATATATATATTAATGTGATTTAATTTGTTTGGGAAAATGAAAATGAATGAAGGCATGGTTGCGGATGCGGCTGCGGCTGCGGATGCGGATGCGGTGGTACAGAGAGACTGCTGGTACTGGAGCGAGAGTTACCTGACGCCATTTTGCAAGAGCTCCAAGTGCCGGGAGGGATGCCACTCTGAGGGATTCCCCTGGTCTAAATGCATTTGGGTTTTCGTCATGTTTTGCAAATGCGGAAAACCCTGCGACAATTAACGCATCAACCAATCCGGCCAACTTCTTCATGCATTCATGCTTCTACTACTTCTAGTTTGCTTTCTCCTTTTTTTCTTCTCAAGTTTGGTCTGCAACGTCTTTAGCAATAAATGTTAGCTAGTTTTCTTAACTGTAAAATTCAAGTATTCGACTACTTTTTAATTAATTGGATCATGGTTAATCTATTTCTCCGTAACTTCATGCAACTCTCTTTGGTTGCAATTTTTTGGATCATAAACTCACTTATGCAAATTGATTATGATTGTTACTGCCCATAGTTTCGCAAATCTCACGTGTGGAACTTAATTGCGGCAATCTTGAGATCAGGGTTCAGCCAGAATTTTAACTTGAGGGTGCCGAGATTCGAAAGTTCAAAATCTAAAAAAAATATTAACGATAAAAAAAAATAGGTTGAAGTAATTAAATAACAACTTGTTAATATGAAAATACTACGTGCTAATCAAATAAGAAATATTTTTTATAAACGTAATTCAACAAAAAATAAGTCAAGTTTCTATTATATTTGAGTATTTCAATAAAAATCACATCTCTATTAATTTTTAATTTCAATTGAGCTCTATGCTATCCAAAAAGTCATACAAATTTTTAATCTCATCAAAAGTAAATCTCTTAACAATTTTGTTTTCAATATAGACAATCATGTAATCTGGAAGAAATTCATCCCCCTTTTTTGTTGATAGAGGTCATACGTTCATTTTTTCTATCCGATAATTTAAGACATTAATTACTATAATATATTTAAGATGTAAAATATGAAAGGTTGATATTATTCTAAATCATGAGTGCATGCAATATGCATGATGAAACCTGTAACATTTTTAGAGTTTGTTATATGTAACATATAATTTTGAAAAAATCAACACATTTATTTGACAACTACTTGACAACTGTAATGCATACATCATTCATGTAGAATATTGTTAATTATTACTTTTTCATACTTGTAATTGAAGTTTCATATCAGTTATATACTTATATCCAAAAAAACCTTGAAATTATTATGGTTTAATCAAACAAATTTTTCAATAAATCAATTATTCAAAATTATCATATGCAGAGAATATTAATTAAATGTGAATCTAATTGGAAAATACAAGATACTTAAATTGTATGATGATGTAATGAAATAAAATCAATTCAAATTATTAAAAAATGATAAGACTTTTTAGGATCATTTCAATCATAATCAATAGTAAAATATTAAGAACAAATATGTAATTAACTCTTTATATATATCAAATATACACAAAATAATTAAAAGCATCATTGAATATAATGAATTGGTAACAATGAAAAAGTACATTGTTATTTGCATGACCAACTAGTGAGTTAAGTGTTTGAATCCTCAAGAATGGGCCGCAACATTATCTTATTTACTGTTTATTTTTATTTTGTAGTTCAATATCTTTTAATATCTGGTTTGGTGTTTTCAGTTGAGTTATTTTTTATTGAAAGATGCTAATACAATGATGAAATACGCTTGAGATACTCGAATATCTACAGCTTAATGACTTGCGACGATAAAAAAAATTAATTACGATCCCGACGAGCGCTGTCGAAGTTTGTAGTCATACGTAATATTTTTTGTAACAATTTCGTCTACGCTCGTCGGGATCGTAATTATTTTTTTATCGTCGCAAGCCATCGAACTGTGATATTCGAGTCTACTTCCATCGCGTTGAGTCTGATTTGCGATCGGAGGAATGTGGATCTCAAATTTGGCTCTATCTTCAACTTATGTCTTAATTAGTAATATTTTTGTTGTGAGTTTGCATGATAATCAATATTGAATCGCTCGTTTCTCCGATCCCAAATCAGACTCGACGTGGTGGAAGTAGACTCGGATACCTACACCTCGATAACTTGCGACGATAAAAATACCTAATTACGGTCCCGACAAGCGCAACTAAAGTTGTTACAAGAACTTATCTGAATACAACCTAACTCATGAATTAAAATATTAATATTTTTAATATAAAATATTCAGCATACAAAAAAATGAACTTTTTACGTCTAACCTGAAAAAACTAAGAATAACATCTATGATCCTGCATTTAAATCTTTGACAATAAAAACTCTATATTTTAACATTCATGTTCACATGTGTCATCAAGACGTAAGCGTCCAAAGGTACTTACAAATTCAGACAAAATCAAAAAATATTCTAAGTACCTCTGAATGCATGCATCTAGATAACACATGTGAACGTGAATGTTAAAGTAGGATTATTATTGTCAAAGATTTGATTTCATGGTCATAGATGTTATTCATATTTTTTCAGATCAGAGATAAAAAAGTTCATCCCTTTTACGCTGAATATTTTATTATTAAAAATAATAATATTTTAATTTATGAGTTTTGTTTTATTTAGGTATGTTTTTGTAACAACTTCAGTTATGCTTGTCGGTACAGTAATTAGGTTTTTTATCATCGCAAGTCATCGAGCTGCAGATATCTCAGTCTACTTCCATCGCGTCAAGTCAGATTTGCGATCGAAAAACGAGCGAATCAAAATTGATTTCGACGCTAACTCATGATAAAAAATTACTAATTAAGACTTAAGTTAAAGATGGAACCAAATTTGAGATGCACATTCCTCTGGTCGCAAAGCAGACTCGACGCAATGAAAGTAGACTCGAATATTTATAGTTCGATGGCTTGCGACGATTAAAAAAAAATTAATTACAATCCAGATGAGCGTAGTCGAAGTTGTTCAAAAAAATATGAAGTATGAATAGTATTTTTTTTCCTACAAACTTCGACAAACGCTTGTCGGGATCGTAAATAATTTTTTTATCATCGCAATCCATCGAGATGTAGATATTCGAGTGTACTTTCAGCACGTCGAGTCTGATTTGCGATTAGAGGAATTGCATCTCAAATTTGACTTCATATTCAATTATGTCTTAATTAATAATTTGTATCATGAATTTGCATCAGAATCTATTTAGAACCGCTCATTTCTCCAATCGCAAATAAACTCGATATGTTGGAAGTAGACTCGAATATCTACAGATAGAGGTCGTGCGATGATAAAAAAATTTAATTATGATTCCGACGAGCGTAGCTGAAATTGTTACAAAAAATTATCTAAATATAAACGAACTCATGAATTAAACTAATAATATTTTTATTAATAAACTATTCAAAAGCAAACAACTCGTTGCTGGTAGGGATATGCCATAAGCCCCCGGCCCCCAGTCCGGCCCCTATAAAGCCCCTGTCAGACCCGGCCCTTATTAAGATTTTGAAAGGGCCCGGGCCTTATTCCAGAAATACAGGCCCCTATTTATCCGGCCATTTCAAGCCCCGATCCCGTCCGGCCCTTATCCGGCCCTTTGCAACCCTTATTCACGGCAGCCCCTCAAATTAAAAAAATAGATCAAAGCCCTTATTACCCGGCCCTGATTCGGCCCTTTGCAACCCCGAGAGCCTGATAGGAGCCGGGCCTTAGAGGGGTCGGGCCTATTTCCTTAGAACAAAGCCCTTATTACCCGGCCCCTATTAAGCTCTCTTTAGATCCGGCTCTTACCTGGCTCTTTCGTAGGCTCTTTAGGCCCGACTCTTGTAAAGTCCGGCCCGATCCTTAAGACTTTGCCTAGTTGCTGGACCAAAAACCTTTATTGGCTGATATTGACACAAATTTTATATTTATAATTTATTTATTATATTTTTAATATTGAAAATATCGGATCTGTGATAGCTCTTTTTCCTTCCGTACTAATAATCATAAATGAACATGAACAGTCGGTCATTATTAGTAAGAAACAATTTCGCAGTGAAGATGACATCTGGAAATTATATCCTATGATGTTTACTTACTAACAATGGTTTCAATCAAGGACGGTACCGGAACTGCTCAATTAGACGATTCAAATTTATCGAGATTGATTAAAAGTTGCGTTGTACGGATGCGGGTGCGATTATCGTATTAGATACGTTGCGAGTGCCGCGATACGTCAATTTCAAAAAATCTTAGATACTAGTACAGTTATATGTAATAAATTAAAATAAAAAAATAAATAATATTATAAACAAATAAATTAAAAAAATTATCACAAATTTATTATATATATATTTTGAAACTCTATAAAAACACAAATGAGATTTGATATAGTGGTGCTTTAACTTATTGGCAAGCGAAAGGTCCTCGGTTTAATTTCACCCAAGAATAAATTTTGTCTTATTAAGGTGCCACACCCAACCAGTCGAATCTATTAAAGTGTTGCACTGAAATTGCACCCGCATTCGATACTGGTTCTTCTGGTCATTGGAAGAACCGATGTAACATAGGTGAAAAGTGATTTCTTGAAAAACAAAATGAAAATTAAAGTGAATCATTTTTCACCAATCTCGATAAATTGAACGATTCTTATAAGTCAGGGAAGCTGTTCTTCTACCGCGCAATACTGAAGGACGGTCCAGATTTTCTGCGCTGTAAGCTACGGACGGCCCAGATTTGATTCAGAGAGGGTCTGATATTATAAAATTTAGTTTGCACGAATCTCGATGCAAATCAAATGTACCCATCTTTTAGAGTAACCAAATTTTTGCCTAAAATAATTAGCTTCTTGTAGATTCAACAAAACAAATTTGTGTATGTTAAGATGCATAGTATATTGTATTTAATTTAAGTAAAATAATATTCTAATTAAACTTTCAAAACTTTTCAGGTCTAACATTAAAATATAAGATAACGGGAGCTGCTTTCGATCGGCAGCGTCTATTTGCTTTCTGAACTGCTTAATAATTTTCAGTGTCTAAACTGCCCTATGCTTCGTTGGTTGCACCACCTCCTCGACTTCCATTTGATTGATCTCTACTCTTTAGACTTCTAGTACAAAATAAAATGAATCAACCTACAAACAACAAGGATCCGAATCTCCTGCTTGTTTTTGAGGCAAGTAGCATCCTGCTTGTCTCGATCCGACCGCCTGATCGCTACAGACGGCTGTGATTTGATTCAGAAGACAGATGTTTTGACCGTTAGATGAGTTTTAAACGGTCCAGATCGAAACAAGCAGAAAACAAGCAGGGTTTTAACAAGCAGCAGATTTGGTTCCAAACAACAAAGGGACGCTCAATTCTGATAGAAAGGATTGACTCAATTCTGATAGAAAAACCAAACAATGGATTGTGAATAATAGAATTTGTAAAAGAGAGGGATTGAGAGAAATGAATTGTATTGATCTTGTGTTTTGATTACAAATACAAGAATCTATTTATAGCATTGATTCAACTATTATCCTAAACATCTCCAACTCTAATCTCCTCTAATATCTTCTATCCTCATTACATTGATAATCAACTACATAATTTGTACCTAACGATATCTCCAACCTATATTCCTAACATCCCCCTTAAGCTCATCGTGCGGTACGCATGTTGAGCTTGCCTTGCAAATGCCTTGATAGCACAATCTTGAATCGCCAAATTATATGTTGAGTCTCCAAGAAGAAAGAGAGAATGAGCTCTTTTGACTCAAGATGTGTTCATAAAAGCTCGTTTGAGTCTTTTTGAACAAAAAAAAAGAAGAATCTCAATGGCTCTTTTGGCTCATTGATTCATTTGCTCATTGGCTCTTTTGGTTCAATGGTTATTTGACTCATTGGCTCTTTTGGCTCAATGGTACTTAAAAATAAAAAATAAAAAAAGAAGAGTGGAGCTCATTTTGATTTGACTCAATTTATGATCTGAATAGAATTAGGGGGAGAGGAAGCATTTCTTGTTTGAGCGTCTGTTGCATGTTTATGGGGTTTAGGCACATTTTCGGCCCAAAGAGACCGTGACTGTTGAATCCTGCAAAGCCCAGATTTTTTATTTTTTTTATTTTTTTTTAGTGAAGTTAACAAAGATACAAGACTAAGCAAATGACATATTCACTATGATGCACGGGTGCGGGTGTGGATATCGTATCGGATACGATACGGAGGTGATGATACGGCGATTTCAAAAATTGTTAGATACAAGTGCGGATATATATATTAAATTTAATTAAAAAATAATAATTAATATTAATAAACAAATTAATAAAAAATTTAATAGTGTAACTTGTTCTGGACTCAAATATTCTTCGTATTTCACTCATTTTTCTAACGTATAACAAGAATTATTAGCGGTTTTACAAGACACGATTGTCACATGAAGTTTCAAAACGTATCGAGACATATCGAATATCGAATTCGTAGATCAAAGTAAATAAAATAATCGAATACGTCAATTTCGATACGTCACGTGACTTATCAAATATGTATCCCAAGAAGCATCCGAATATCGGATACATATCCGATACAATATAACAAGATATCGTGAATTATCCGAGTAACATAACATATTCATTAAGTGAAAATGATGCTATGTGAAAATGATGCTATGCTTCAAGGAAAAAGCTCCAAGTGCTGATTTTGAGTCCATATGGTCTTTAGTAAGTGGCAAACTTTTGTCTATCTCATCCTGTCGTATATGTACTGATTTTGATTTAGTTTTTCTTCATTGCACACTGAAGCTTTTCTTTTGTCAGTTTGCCGATCAATCGAAATCTGGAATGAACAAGAGATATCTAGAAAATGTAGTCCAGCACAAATTAAAAGAAACAAGAAAGCCACGCATTCTATTATCTACTATATAATCAACAAGAGCAAGGTAAAAAGAAAAATTCAACTACACTAAACCATAAACTCAATTTGACAATAAAAAAAGAAATAAAATCAAGCAAACTGCCAAGATTTATCTGCTCCTATGGCACACCACCAACCAACAGCAGGTGCAACACCAGAGATGGATCACTGCCTGAGACCTGATTCCATTGAGTCTAGAATTGGGCTGGTTTCTCTTATTTGGGTCCTATTGCGATTTTGGCTTGACGCATAAACAGTTTCGATTTCTGTTCTTCTCATGTTGAAGGACCCGGTATTATTGGCAACTTGGTTGCTGCTTTGAGCCTCAGCAAGCTGAAGGAAATATGCATGTGGCCAAAACCCTGGCAAATTGTCCAAATATTCAAATACTTGAATTAGATATTAGAAATCATACAACTTTCAAAGAACAATATTATGATTCTTTATGTATTTCTACACAACTCTGCTCAATGCAGAGAAGTTGGCAATTTAACCTTTCTAGAAATTAAGTTGACATCAAATTTCTTGTCATAAGTCATAACAAGTATTATAGAAGAGGAGATCAAAGTACCATCCAGATCATAAGGGGCTGGGAAGAACTGCAAATAACAAAATGACGCTACCACCAATCCTACAAAAAAGTATCTAGAACTTAAAAGAATACTAGAAAATCAATGCACAGCGATATACATGTAACAATGTAAGTCCTGTTATTAACAAAAGGGACTTACTAACAAAATTCACAGATATATATAGTCCATAATCTGCATCTTAGTAATATTATTTTGTAGTTCAGGGGTAAGATAGAAAAATTTACCAATAAGTCCTCCAGCAAAAACATCTTGCCAGTGATGCCAATAGTCATCTACACGAGAGACTGCCACTAGTGCTGCTACAAGTAGAGGAAAAATTACCACACACAATTTTGCAACATGGCCCCTACGGTCAAACAAGTTAATTTTTCCAGCTAGATACCATGAAAGAAATCCTAATCCGGCAAAAGACGCTGTAAAGTAAAGACAAAAAGAACATTAATGAGTTTATGTTGAGAAATACACAGAAGGTGTCATTAAAAAGGAAGAAATTTGCATGTCTTCCACAGAAAATGGAAAACTAATATTTCTTTTAGTACAAATAACAAACTCATGGGGTTCACAAATGAAAGTATGGCATACCTGAAGTATGGCCACTAGGGAAGCTTTTGTGACCTTCCTTGATAACACTCTTCTGTCCATGGCATAGAACATCTGTTGTCACGTTATCATAGACCTGAAATAACAAGTACAGAGATCAAAACCTGGTCACAAATTTCCAGGACAAGAAAAATCTGAAAATATGTTGCGATCATGTCCACTTGATATCTTGCCCTTGTAAAAAGGATATTTACCTCTTTGCCATCAGGAAAGCAGCGCCAGAAAAAATCAGGCCTTGGCCGGCCAACCCCATCCTTGATAGCATCAGTAATAACAGCAGTTATGAGCACCGAAAATAGAAGTCCTGATTTATAACAAGGAATGGGAATGGATCAAGTAAACTAATTACTTGGTTTATGGAACTTTTTCCAAGTCAATAGTTTACAGCAGCTCCATAGAGCACTCAACAATTCTCACAGTTACAACTAACATTGGACATTTTTCCATTATTTGTAAATTGCACCCAACTCTTCAGCAGCATGATGTAACTAACTAATTGCCTCCAATATTTTGGTACACTTAAAATAAAACATGCTCGAACCAGTATATACTATCTCAGACTCCAATATATAGATGATCTTTTTTTAACATAATCTCAGTTGGATTATGGCAGATGCATATGGAAAAACATAGAAATTTTGTTAACAACCAATGGGAAGTTACAATCAAGTGTCATATACAAGGTTCAGACACACTCTACAAGTTCTACGCAGAAGTGAGAGAAAAAATACCGGGTTAGGTTGTCAAATATAATAGATATTCGAGTGTGGGCTAAGTTAAAAGGAAATTGATTTAGATAAAAGATGGTTACCGAGTATAGCATGATGCAAGTCATACACATTCTTCTTCTTAAAATAAATCCCGACAACTACCAGCATTGGCAATAATATTGCTATTATCTAAGAATAACAAGAAACAAATAATTCTTCAATTCAAAACGAAATGTATATACAAAGTAGTAGTTGCATTGTCACATAACTTATCATGATCATAATGTATGGATCCTGTAACTCGGAATATGACTACACAAGAAAGAAGAAACAACAAACCTACCGGCACAGCCCACAATGGTACAGTGTTCCCCTTTAGTGGGTACCTCAGGTCTGTCATCATATCTCTTCCCACAAATCTGTGAAACGGCTCGATTATATTCAACAATCCATCAGTCACAGCTAATAAAACGAGTATGATCCAGTCATACATGTGAAATCTCGCCACTGTAGAGCCATGAGATCGAATAGTATGAACTCCGAGTTGAATATCAGCCATTTCTTTCTTCTGAAACATGTTTGCACAAATAAAGTCAACCAAGAAGAGAAATATGTTTTTAAAATAACAGTATTTTTCAAAATTTATTATACAGTAAAGCAATTAGAGGAAATGTCATTTTATTATACCTTAATTTTGGCAAAGGCAAAGGTTGTACAGCATAATATGTCACAGTATTGAACAGTGTACAAGGTTAGCAAAACTGAAGATGAGATGCCATAATTTGTAAATTAACAGTACTAACTGACATATCTCTAACCCTAATTACAGATTACGAAATGGGTGGATTATGGAATGAACAGAATTGTAAACCAACACCTTGGAGTGGTTTTCCTAAAACTTAATCAAAGCAATTGTATCTTCAAAAAGAAACCCTAAAATAATTCGGCACGAATTGATAAAGTATCCATGGTACTACTTAATACCACACCCAAGTCCCAAATTGACATTTTTTTCATAAGAAGAATTCAAAGAAATCAATGGGTTTTCTCGACCACTGGTCACCGACACAAAACGAAGGCCACAAAAGGAGAAGAGGTTAACAGCATAGTTTTGAACAAATCAATCCACCAAAAAAAAAAATTAACAAGAAGAAAAAGAAATCGTTTGACCAACTCAACCTCGCCACTTAGAAATAAAAGAAAAAACCTAGACATACGAAGTAGAAATTACTTACGGAACGAATCAAGGGCTCCCGACAGTGCTCTTCAAGTCGACCCGTTTATGAAATGGAAATTGCAAAGACAAACAGAGAGGAAATGGTTAAGATGGAAAGAGGAGAGCCAGTGAGAAACGAAAAGGAGAACAAAAAAAAAAAAAAAAGCGAACCAAATATCATAGGGAAGGTTTTTGTGGGAATCCGAAAAGGAGCGAGTGATGGCAATAGCATGGGATAACACCAAGGGATTAGAACGAAAAGAGAGAATTAAAGAATTTACAATTTTCATCTCCAGTAATTAACAACTGGAAATTTCCAGTTATATCAGGCTGAATGTTGGCACCACTGTTAACAGCCAGTGGATAGAAAAAATGGAGGCGGTGCACTATTTGCCCACGTAGGGCCCACCACTATTTAATTCTTTCCATGCTAAGTTGCTTACTCTGCTTTGCAAGCTAAAATAGAGTGGCAAATAAATTCAAAATTCCTGTCTCCAGAGATGCATCTCTGCATTAAAATTTCAAAATCCGACCTGAGCTCAAATCACCAGAAAAGATACATTTGATTTTTTTTTTGCTTAAAACTTATAAAAGGCAAGATTTATTGACCTGTCGATTATTTTCAAATTGTTCATTTTGTACAACAATAATAATAAAGTTTTTAATTTCAAATAAATTAAAGTAGATCAGGGATGGAACAAAATCAAAGTGATAAAATACGATCGAATATTTTTTCATGAGAATGACTTAATTTTTACGCTAACTCGTCAAATCTATCATAACTCTTTTTTCATGACTCTAACAGACTATATAGAAAACTAGTTGGATTGTTTATTTTATAGTTACAAAAAAAAAATTACACCAAATTTTAATATTATTTTTTCTAAAAATAAATTAGAGTGATGCAGAGATTGTGCTCGGTTTAAAAAAAAAATGCACTAATAGTAATGTTGTTTGAACATAATAATACTTCAGGTGGTTTTTCCAAACGGAAGAAACGAAAAGAAAGAAAAAACAAATATCCTAGCATCGGGTTTTATGGGAATCCAAAAAGGAAACAGTTGAGCACATACTGACAAATGTTAAACCACCAGGCGTAACAAGTTGCATGATTAAAAAATTAACGTTGTATTCAAGCATTAACAAGTTGTAATACATTATTAGCATTTGTCGAAAGATGCAAAATGCATGTATAAAACTAAAATTTGCATGGGAACAATGCATTTGCTCATTAATTATAGGCTCTGTTTGAGCCTTTTTAGCAGCGGAAATTCATCAAGTCTGAACAAATTTATTTTTTTTATTCATTGTCTGTAGACTTACAAAACACACATTCACAAACAAATCAGAAAATAAATTTGAAAATCTCCTAATAATAGCCTCTAGAAGTGCTTGAACCTCAAACTTTCTCATGAAGATATTGTGTCTCATCACTACACTAGATAAGACTTGACAAACTCATTTACAGGCTCTGTTTACGCTGGTAACGCAAGATTAAACTGTTGAGCATATTCAATTCTCTATTATCATCTCCATCTAAGCCGTTAGCAGCAGTGATTGCTATATATAAACCAACCTGCCAACAATCATATTTGTGGAGTCATAAATTTTCCAAGTTCACTACTACAAAAAGAATCTTTTGCGTCACCCATCTATCAACAGATTTTAAGTGAAAACCGGAATTAAAAACGTTCAGTGACATTAACGAAATTTTCTGTAAAACTTAAACCCGAATATTAGCTAAACATCTGCTACTAAATGCTGTAGTTGTACTTAGAAAAACATTGTTTAGCAATTATCACCGAATTTTAATAAAAATCTGGTGATAAAATTTTCTTTATCATCGGATTTTAAACCAGACCTTTTATCACTGAACACTTACCTAAAATTAGTGAAAGTCTAAAGGGCCGGGTCGGGATTAGAGGGCCTACGAAAGGGCCGGATCTAAAGAGGGCTTAATAAGGGCTTTGTTCTAAGGAAATAAGTCTGGCCCCTCTAAGGCCCGACCCTTATCAAGCCCTCGGGATTGCAGAGGGTCGGATCAGGGCCGGGTAATAAGGGCTTTGGTCTCTCTTTTTAAATTTTTTTAATTGTGAAAGGGTTGATAAGGGTCTGAGGGGCTGGCGTGGGTAAGGATTGCAGAGGGTCAGATCAGGGTCGAACGGGATCAGAGCTTGAAATGGTCGGGTAAATAGGGGCTTGTATTAAAGGAACGAATCCGATCCTTCTAAGGCCGGCCCTTATAAGATCCGATCCTTTCAAAATCTTACTAAGGACCGGATCAGAGCCGGATCTGACAGGAGCTTTAGTGGGCCCCACATTGCACGCCTACGCACGCCTACTCCTACTGTCATATGGACCCCGCACCTCACGGTCCACACACACCGAGTATAGACAAAGATAAAAGTAGAAACAACAAAATTCCAGGCAGACCTCTCACTGCACGCCAATAGGCCTTTTGCCGAAGGTGGGCCCACATTGCATGCCTACATGCCTTTCTGCACTCAGCCTACTGATCGATGGGCTCCGCACCTCACGGTCCACACACACAAGTATAAACAAAGAAGAAAAGAAAAAAAAAAAATAGGAGAAATGGCGGTGTGATACGACACTTGTTTTGCATGAAATAAGACTTTGATACAGACTTGCCTACTTGTGTTTATGCACTCCTATGCCTACTGGTGGATGGACTTCGCACCTCATGATCTACACACATCAAGTATAAACAAAGAAGAAAATAGAAGATAGGGAAGAAAAATGTTGTGTGTGAACTGTGAAATAAGGATTGAAATCATTTACTTTTCAACACAAGAAAAGGAGGATTCTCATTTTCATATTTGAACCGTTGGATTTGAACGAATGAGTTAGATCTCATAAAGAAAAGCTCCCTCAATCAAAGTTAAGCTGATCTGAGCCGTCCGTTTTTTCTTTGACGGCCAAGATGTGATTAATACAGTGCTTTTGGTTTTTTTCCAAGTCTCCGACTCCGTTCCAGTACTGATTGCACGATGTTTTTTAAAATATCAGGTGAAAGCAACGCTCCAGATACAGTGCCTTTGATGATGTAATCTCATGATCTGAAAGCAACGCTCCAGATTATTTGGAGCATGTGATATCACCGAACTTGAGGGGATCCGAACCATGTTTTTTTACGTCTTTGAAACATCAGCTGAATAAATGCACAGCATTTGTCCCTCTCCCTCACAGATAAGCCTTTTTTATAAACCATGATTTGTCTTTCCCTTCTCCATTTCTCCTCCAAACCGCCAGAGAGTTCCAAATCTTCCCCTTCAAGCCTAGCTAGCTGCCAGAGGGCTCCAGATCTTCGACCCTCCAAATTTTTCTGATCTCACGCCTCAACTTGACCTTCTACTACCCACTGGCGATTTCTTCTATCCTTAATCCATCGGGAGATTAACAGAAATAGGTAACTCTCTTCTGGTTCTCATATTTCGTTTTAAATCTGATATATTTCTTGTGTCAGTGAATATTTTAAATTTAAACAGTTCGATCTGTGAGCATTAGGAGAGGGTTGACTGTGCCACAGCTAGGGTTTGGTGTGGGGTGTGGGATCTCGCTTTGTTCGATTTGGGGCCATTTCCTTGAGAAGAACGCCGGTTGATGTGGCGTACATCGAAGGTTCTTTGCGACTGAAACCGGTAATTCAGTGACCATTGTTTTCGTATTTTTGAGCGAGACAATTCAATGCATGAAGAATGTTCATGCGCACGAAGAACACGTTGAGAGCCTCAATATTAAGCTACAGGTTAGTTTTGGCGATATATCTTATTTATTGTTAGAAGCTTAGTTAAGGAAAATAAACTTAGTTGAAGCTTTTCTTTAGCAGGTTTTCTACTTGGGAGCTTCAAAAACTTGATTGACGCTTGATTGGGATTAATTGCCTACTTGGGTGAATGTATTGTATGCTACATGGAACAACAAGTTAGGTTTTTCATACTATTTAGATTTATGGAACACTCTCTTTCATTAAAGAAATATTTGATTGGTTGAGGTTGAGATTGATATGTAATTTAGAAATAGTTGTTGCAATTTCGAAGATGCCATATTAGAAATCCAGGATGCAATTTCATGAAACATTAGGCATAATAAGTGAACTGATTGTTACCCATCACATGAGTGGATACATATATGTGATTTACCACCAGTTGGGCCCAGCTTTGCGAGGCCAAAATCAGACAACTTGACGTTATATTCTTCATCTAATAAGATATTCGAAGATTTGAAATCTCGAAAAATGACATGGGGTCAACTTGGTGGTGGAGGTTCTCCAACCCCTTGGCAGCCCCAACAATGACGGAGATGCCGGTTGGCCAGTCCAGGGCCTTCCTCTATGGGGGTAGATCTGTCATTTCAATATAGAAAGAAAATTCTAGCATCAAATGCAGTAAAGACTTGAAAACCAACAGGAAGCTCATACTGTCTTCTGATATATTTTATCCCTTTTATAGCTGTGGTGTAGATCGAACGTTCTTTGAGACTGAAATAGATAATTCAGCGACCCTTGTTTTCGTGTTTTGAGCGGGACAATTCAATTGCATGAAGAATGTTCATGCGCACGAAGAGCAAGCTGAGAGCCTCAATATTAAGCTATAGGTTAGTTTTGGCAATATCTCCTATTTATTGTTCTGTCATGGTGTTTTGAGCGGGACAATTCAATTGCATGAAGAATGTTCATGCGCACGAAGAGCAAGCTGAGAGCCTCAATATTAAGCTATAGGTTAGTTTTGGCAATATCTCCTATTTATTGTTCTGTCATGTTGACTGTTCAAGTTTTCCTGACCCAGCTATAAAATGGGATCTGTGTCCTTCTTTACAATATCTTATTTCCAATTATTGATAAATTAGTATTGCTGACTGGGTGTTCTGATAAAAAAAGTAATGGCCAAAAATTTGCAAAATAGCTCTCATCCTAAAACTATATTTATATCGAGATAAATGTACATCCAAATTTGAGCAAATTCGGCACCAAAAGAGTTTGATTTAAGTGGACATCATCATATAACATTGTTTTCTAATTAGTAGGGAGCAATCACGATATTTTATCAGCCTGGAAGAAAAAAGAGAAAAATCTAACTACAAAGAAATGATAAAGTGGTTGAACCACTAGAACCTGAGAAAAAAACATCAAAGCTTCAGATTATCTTCGATCAAAATATCCAAAGAACCAAAAGTACCAAAAACTGATTATGGGTTGCTGTCAAGTGTGGATGCCCTAATTTATGCAAAATCTGTTTCTTTCTATGTATTTTTTTTTCATTTTTGTTCTCAAGTATATGACTGAAGGTTAATGAGAAGTCTGCTAAACCAAAATCTTTTTTTCCTGCCGACCTCTCTCTTCTTCGGCTTCACTTTCCAACCTCTCTGCTTCACTCCTGCCATCGCTACCAGAAACGAGATAAATCGCATAGAAAAACCACGCAGAAACTGCAAACAAATAGGCAAGAGCGATTTGTTCAAAGGTGGGTTGAAGCATTGTCAGATCTACGTGTCACACATAAACTCCAAAGCATCTGGGTTTTATAGTGGACTAAGGTGATATTTCCTTTTTATGCCTTGATGATACTCTTTTATAAACATATCGTTATATTTCTCATATTTTATCACTCTCTTGCTAACCTGTAGTCATTTTAGGGAGTCAAATTTGATTGAGAAGAGTGATTCATTGTGCAACTTTAATCTAATTTTACTTGAATCAGTAGTTGTCTTGTACACAGTGTAAAATGAAACTTTTGCAGACATTTATTTTTGGTTTATATTTTTATGTTTGTTTATTGCTTCTTCTTCCTTCTTCTTCTTTTTTGGAATAATAGATAGTTGGACTAGAGGGAATAATGGATGCTTATTCCACATCTCCGCATAGTGTTACCCCTTGATGGCCCCAGTTTATTTGTGCCGGTGACCAACAGAGTGGCAGAGATTGCGGCACACTCTCTCTCATGTAGCCAAAATAAGTATTTTGTTTTGCTCATCATAACAGTAAGTTGCAACTTTCTCACCTTCTCATTAATACTCATCATAATAGTGAATGGATTAATTTATGGATCACAGAGATGTCTTATTATACAAGGACTTTATTTAGTCATGCTGTTATATTTTGCTCTTCTATAGGCTTTAATTATTGGATTCCTCCAATACTATGCTTGAAAATGAGAAATTTAAGAAAAATTCAAATGTTTCCCAGTGTTTCTTTAGTATACTGTGTATGATTTAGCTTGATTTGTTGTATAATTTCTTTATTAATTTATCTGCAAGACTATACTTTAACACATCATCACAATAATTTGTTGCAGGACCTGTTTGTTGTCAGTGGGTTTTGCAAAACTCAGTTATAATTAGTTTCTCCCTACTTTTGTTTGTATACTTGGGAAAAGCATGTCTCGGTTGTATTGGTGTTTGTATTGATGATTTTGTTGATTATTGACTCTTTCATTTATACTGCAACAAAGATCTTTTCATATTTATTGATATTGATTTCTCTTTGATTTGGATTTCTGATATAACAAAGTAAAAAATGCTCTTTTATGACATCTTTGACCCTATGCTATTTTCCAGACTTTGTAGTGATCCTTAATATTATGTTTCAATGTTATTAAACTATGAACATTCTTTACGTACTTCGTTCAACACTGTCAGGATTCTTTTTTTTTTTTTTTTTGTCATGCTGTCATGTTCAAATTAACACCAAGCTTTACAAGAATTTAAATCATATCATTTAACAAATTGTGAACTTTGTCCTTGATGATTTTTAGGGTAGAAATTTGGGATTTCTAAATTTCTAAATCATAAGAGTTCAAAATATAACTTTATTGTACACCTTGTTCAGACATGAGGCACAGAATAAACTTGTAAGAACTTCAATTTCGTTCTTATTTTTGTTTTAGAATACTTAGCAAAAATTTCATTATAACACAGTTTTCTTAAATTTTGTGTTCCTAGAAGAAAATATGTAAAAATTATATTTACCAGTACTTGTATCCTCCTTGAATATAAGAGCTTTCCTATCCAACAAGTCACTTGCGAGTTCCATGGGTAAATTTATATTTTCTGTTAGAATTCACTGGACTCCATCTTCAATTACTCGTGTGCTCTGACAAGTTCCAAAGGTTGTAGTTAAGAAATGCTGCCATGAAAATATACTCCAATTAAATTTTTGAAATTTAGATTTTTTATCTATATGAATTACTACGATGTGGTTGGATGTGTGCAAGGATTCTAGTGCACCTGAAAAAATGCATATTAAGTGGTACTGTTAATATTTTTTTCCGTTTCAATAATTGTATTATTTAGCTTAGTTATACTTGATGGTTAATGTAGAGTTGAAGATAAAAATTCATTTTCCACTTGAGGTCTAATAATGATGACAACTTCTCTAAAATATTGAAGTTTTCAATCAATACAGACGTGTTGCCTGACAATCTACAAAATTGCCCACTGTTGTCAATCAATACTACATATCATGTACTGATATGTAGCATGGAACACTTTGATATGTATTGATTATGTAAATGTATTGATATGCACATAATTACGTGTAGGTACGATTCAGAAATGTTTTTCGCATATATGTCCAGATAGAAGGATATTGGAACAAGTAAATTGACGATATAAGGACGCATGTGAAGGGAAGGACGTTAAAATGGTTGGTAGATTCAGACAAATTTTCTTTGTGCGAGTTGATTAGTGGATTACAAAAAGAGGTATCTTGGGGCACTTGTCAAACACCTAAGACATGGTTTTTTTTTACAAAAATGAGTCTAGATATATGGAATTAGTATTTGAGTTACAAGTATCAGAAATATTTAGGATGTATGAATCTGAAAGAAAAATAAACCTTCTCGTTGTATTTTGTGATTTGGATGGAATTTCAAAGTGCGTGGATTTTAGTGATATTATGGTTCAACCATTAAATGATGTAAGAGAGGGTGTGGAGTTTAATGATGGAAGGGAAGAGCAATTGGAAGATGCAAAAGAGGGCGTGAAGTCCAATGTTGAAAAGAATGAGCCATTGAAAGAGACTACACACAACATTTAACATGATCCTCAAAATTCAATAATAGAGATCAATGTTGTATTCCCAGATGTTGGTACCTTCAGAAAAGCATTAAGGTATTTTGCGATAAAAAAAATGAGTTTGAATATGTTACTTGAAGTTAGACAAGAAAAGATTTAAGGCAAAATGCAAACTTTCATATTGTCTTTGGAGAATACATGCTTCTAGACTTCGAGACAATGAATAAATTTTCATGGTGTGCATTACTTTGTTAAATATTTATCTCATAGTCTAAAAAATTACAATATTATAACTAATGTCAATAAGTAATTTTAGAATTGAAGGTGAAGGTGTTACTCCATGAGCATACGTGTCCGTCCATTAGCATGATGGAAGGAAAGATGGTTTCAAAGTTTTGGGTATCAGTTAGGGTTGGAGATTGGTTGAAGAAAAATCCATCAACTGGAGTGAAGGAAGTAAGGAACAAGTTAGAAGATTAATTTTATGTCAAAATGAGTTATAGCAAGGCTTGGTAAGGAAGGAGAGCTATTTTTTATCATCTCCATGGGTCTTAGGAGAAGAGCTTCCAATTAGTGTACAATTTTAAGGTAGAATTAGAAAAGAGATGTCATGATAGTATCATAGAAATAGATTGTGAGCCTGATGACAATAACATTCGATTTAGCAATATTTTTGTGGCACTAAAATCGTGCATAAATGAATTTCTACTTGGTTGTAGAACATATTTGAGAACCAGATGTGCTACTGTATAACTTAGTTGTCTCAGAATTTTCTTACAGGGTCTGCCTTGGATTTCATTTTCATTTAAATTAAAAAAATAACAATGAGGATTAGCCACTGACACGTTCTTATATATTACACTATTTTTAACTTCATAGGAAACGAAGAAGGAAACAAGTTACATATTTAAAAAAGTTACACACAGCGACAAACAAATCAGAAAATAAACTTGAAAAATCTCCTCTAAAAGTAGTTTCTAACAGAACTTGAACTTCAGACCTCCTCATAAAGACTTTGTTTAAATGTGATTAGTGGCAAACACAAGCTTACTAAGTTTTAAAGTGATATTTTAGCAAGAAGAATTGTCTGGATGGTAAAATACAAATTAATTGTTTTCAGATGACAAAACACAAATTAATTGTTTTCAATGACAAAAACAAAATTCTCTCTTATTTTTATAATTCAAATGTCAAGGATCTGTCTCCGGCATGTATGCCTTTTCCCTGCATCACTTTAATAAAGTGCTCGTCATGATAACTAGACCTAGTAAGGAAGAATAATCATCATGATAACTACTGCTCCTTTTTAATGATATATGCTTCTAATTCTTACATTTATCCCTTCTTTCTCCGTTCCACTGATTGTTCCAACTTTTACAACAAAATTATCATTTTCCTTCTAGAATGAAGTTATGGTGTTTGCGCTAATCCCTTAACATTAGTAGAATGAAGGCATCCATATCATTTGCAAAATAATAATAAAACTCTTAAACAATATATTTAAACAACTTATATGTTACTTATATCGCAATGGGAATACTACTTACTTATATGTTAAGATTTTTGTAATAATAAGATTTAGACAAAGATGTTTTTATATTAGAGACAAGCTGGCTTCGATATATATTTCTTTTTGTGGGGAGATTTGAACAAATTCATGATCTTTGAAAGTCATTCTGATTATCACTAAATCATTTGCATTGTAATATATATATATTCTTGATTCAATTAATAAATTTATTATTGTAAGTTATTACAGTATTTTATTTATTTATTTCTTAATTGAAGTAGGAGCTCTTAGATGTCCCCTTTTCATTGAAATGAATTAGTTTACAAAAGATAATATTACAGTAATATTTCTGAGCAAGATTATGATTTTTGTATAAACCGTTCCGAATCCACTCAGATTTACAGTGTCGAAAAATTACAATGAGATCGATGGTAACTGAAACTTGTTTCTTTCTTTGTTTCCAATTAATAATAGCAAACAAACATGTGAAATGTTTCCACAAATTTTAGAAGTAGAGAAAGTAGGTCTGTCTGGCTTATGAGTTGTGAAAAAATTGACACAAGTGCGTGGCAGGCTAACGGGTACCTTTCAATGTAGCAGTTGCCAACTACGAAAGATCCGATCAAAAGTTAAACTGACAGATTATATAGAATCCGTATTTTTTTGAATGGTCAGTAATTTTTAAGTTGAAAATTGATCGTTTTTACACGCTGATACTGTAGCAGTGCTGTAGCAGTTACTCTGCAGACAACGGTGAGAATTCTGATTATTTCTAATAATTTTTATTTCAGAACATGTAAATTCGATTATATATAGGTAGAAAAATATTCAGGACATGCATACCTACGACTCTACTATAGTACTTACTATATTCGACAATTCCTGAGAGAGTGAGAGGAGAGGAAACTGGAGAGCCAGTTATGCTATGTTATGCGTCACATCACGAGTTGATTTTATTATATTCCTTGCGTTTGTTAGGGGGCCTGCAGCCTGCTCCCCTCCTAAACTTTTAATAATAAATTAAAAAACACTTAAATGAAAAAATCAAGCATAAATCACAAAAATAGAATTCTTGAAAATTAAGAAAATGAACCAAGTTCGAAGTCTAAGATCACGAACTGAGTCCGAATTCTTCGGACCGGAATCTTAGTTTTCGGTGTGTGTTGTTTTCTTATAAAGCTCGTTAGATCTGAAGGTTTAGAGAAATACAGGTGAGTGAGGAAAGTTTTCAGCAGAGTGAGTGAGTTAGACAGTAAGAAAATTATTTTACAGAAGCATTTGTTGCACATGCATAGTGAGTTTTGAGAAGAATTTTTGTTTAATCTTCATCGGATATGTATATATTATTTTATTTATTCATTTATAACATTGTTAATAATTTGGCAATATTTAATAGTGATAATTTGGATCATGATTAATTGTGATTTTAAATTTTATTATGCATTGTAGTAAATTAAATACTTATTCTTCTTTACTTTTTTATTAAGATGGATTTTTTAGTTATAAATTTTATTTTAACCTTTTTATTATGCATTAATGTAATTTTTTATCAAAATAGCAATAAAATTTATTTTTTCACGCATAAATGAACTCAAGAAAAATAATTTCAATTTTTGTGTACTTTGACGTCAAATACAAAACGAACCATATGATATCGAGTACAGTTGTCGCTCTTAGTTGAGAACCAGAAAATGAAGATTCTCGTTACGAGATGTCAAAAATATGGTACATCGACAGTTGAGAATATTTTAGAGTCAACATTCGTCGGAGGTTATCGCTCGATATAGCACTGCATGTGATAGTGCTTGTCATTTTTCTCTAATTTTAATACGGGACGATATTGAGTGGCTAATGATATTTCAAATGGCACAAGCATAAATGATTTGTAGATTTGTTTAATTATATGTTGATCTGATATCAAGTGAGAATGCTAGTAATTTTGTTGTCACTCTATTAGAAACTAGTAACATAGTTGATGAGCCTTCGATCGCAACTAGAGACCGAATACCAAATTGTGATAGGGTTACCTAGGGCCTGTATCCAGTTACTTATAGTCTTGATAAGGTCCCTAATAGTTCTGAGCTGACTCCTCATAACCCTCCCGAAAAAACATGCACCAAATATTGTCTTAATGAGATCATATCTGATATTTCTGAAGGTCATGAAGATGAAAACAACAATAATATATTACCCGGCTAGGAAGAATGAAAAACTGAGGAATATTATGGATACACTTCTAACAAAGACGACGATCTAGAGTATAATCCCAACGATCACTCAGATCGTCGAATAATAATGCAAGGCAGATTAGAAAAGCATCATCCGATTTGGAAGCTTAGTAATATTTCTAGTTTCAACAAAATGTATATCGAGGCACAATTTTTTTCGAACAGTCCGATGACATAAAATTGTGTATTCAATTCGAAAGATCATTTACAATGAGCCATTAGTGAGTATTGTTGTATCGTACAATTTTTTATCTGTCGATTTTCAAAACAAACTTGAATTTTACAATGCTTTTTATTTTTAGAATTTTGTAGGGCTTAAGTGCAAAATCAAAGATGTAAAAGAAGAATGAGCAAAAGATTCAAGAACAAGCATCAAGGCATATTTTAGTTAAATTCTTTGTATGCTTGTTAATTTAGAATATTTAGGCTTGAGTCAATAGACCATACATCAATCAAGAAATCACCCAACAAAACAAACTATTGTGTAACAATTCTCAACCGTTGTGCAATGATTGAGTTTAAAAAGACAAAAAATTACAAAAAAAGTATAAACATTTATGTAATGATTTGAATTGTTGTGTAACAGTTTGAGGATAAAAAGCCAGAAAAATTCCAAACCCAATATAAGAGTTGTGTAACCATTCTGAATCTTTGTGTAAATGTTGAGCTATAAAAATTCAAAAAATTCCAATTATAACGATAACATTTTTAATCCCAAATCCAGGTTGAACTGTTGTGTAACAATTGAAATCGTTGAGTAACAGTGAGTTCAAAAAAGCAAGGAAATTCCAATTCGAAAGGTCAAATCTTTTGGACTGTAGTGTCAATCGTTATAACGATTTGTTAACCATCGTAACGGTTCGAAAGGACTGCAGTTTTTTCCCCGACTTTTCTAGCTCTCTAAAAGAGGCTGCTCTCAATATTTCTTCCTCCTTCTTGCCCATTTAATTCAAAATCTTACAGCAGACACCTAACTCCATTAAAAAGCTAAAACCTTGCAACACTTATTGCCAAAACTCTCAAGCTCGTTTACTCTAAATTGATCTAGACCTTTGTGAGATTTAGGAGATTACCTCTATTATTCTTGTGTAATCCTTTGTGTTACTTCACGTGTCCAGCCTCTATCATTGGTGTGTAAAGAGCTAGATCTCGATCATTTGTACAAGACTTTGTTGTGTTAGTGAATCGACTCGATCTCGTTACCGCGTCAGATGATCGAGTTTCGAAGAGTAGAATAGTCAATATCCGAACTTCGTTAAAATCTCGCGTGTCATTTGTTTATTGCCTTGTTTGCAATAGGTACTATAGCAGTCCAACTCGTGATAACGATCCACGATCGATGGTAAACGCAATAGATAATCATCACAAGGGTTCCAAACAACATCGCTCTTGTGCAACTTATCTAGAATATCACGTGGATGGATATCACCAACATTGTGAGGATTATCACACCACAATTTAGGACCGATCCGCCTCCTATCATAAGGCGGACACGAATCTCGATTCGAAAAAACCAATGCAGGGATGTCTCTATTGGTAGATGTGTGTGCTAAAATACTCCCCGAATCTTGTACCACTGTACCAATCCACCTCCAGTCCTCAACCCGGCTCCGGCATGGCTAAGCATGGCAAAATTTGTACAACTCTTCTCTTCTCTCGTTTTGGCTATTATGACAATCATCTTTGCAGGACTAGACAGCTCATCTCGTCAAAAGTCATCTCAACACACAACTCAACTCGACTCGGCTCAGCTCTCGACTTTGCTATTTTGGGAGGCTCGACAAAACTTGGTACACCTCTTCTATTCTCTTGTTTCGACTATTGTGGTAATCTTTTTTGCAGATTTGTCACAATAAAACTTAGCTCAGCTTGGCATGGTAGGACTTGTCTCGACACGACTCGGCATCTCAATGCTTGATTATTGTAAAGATCGGCGTACCTCGACTCGTAACAGCACAACTCGGCATGATATGACTCGATTCAGCGTAACTCGATTTTTATGTTGGCATGATTCGATTTTCAATTCGACTCGACATGGTATCAAGAGTTCAACAACTTCATATGGTATATTAAGATAGTCAAGAAAAGTTCCAATCTTATTTGGTCTCTTATGCATTGAGAAAGTCAATTGATCATATAAATGGACATTATAATGCACCCTAGTGATTGTGAAAGAAACTTTCTACTTTAACATGTCTTTTTTGCTTCATTGTATTTTCATGTCTTTTGGTAGCATATTGGCATTCTCTCGAGATGTGGTTTGAAACTTGCTTGATTCTCACTTGAAGACTTGCTCAAGAGCTCGTCGAGACTCGCTTGAGGACTCGCATTCACAAGCTTGACTGAGAATACGCTCAACGGCTTGCCCGAGAAGTATTATATAGTTGCACTTTTTTTTTCACTAAGTTTTTTCCCATTGAATTTTCTTAGTAAGGTTTTTAACGAGGCAACGAAAATTGATACTTACTCGAGGGGTCGTTCGGAAGCTTGTTTGGAAACTCACTCGAAGGCTTGCTTATGGGCTCATCCGAAGATATTTAACTTCTACATCTATACTAACTGCAAAAGTTCGAGAGATGATTATACAGTCTAATTCTATATTTGAGCCTTTGCTTCATTGGGTCATGGTTCAAATATGTATTTACTAACCTACTAGATATTTATAGAGCAACTTTGTACTGTAAAAGAGAAATCATTCTCTCACTAATGAAGACACTTTCTTCTCTTGCTTTATCTTTTTCTCTTTGGTTCTCTTGTTTTATCTCTCGAACTATGATATCTCGAAAGTTTCTCTCGGTCCAAGCAACTCAATGCCGAGACACCAATCTCTGATCAAGTACATATTTAATATCAAACCAATTAACTACATTACGAATTAAAAATAAAACGTATCAGAGGAGGACAACAAATTTCTGCTGGTTGCTAGTTGTTGGTTGCTGTTGTCGAAAACTAAGAATTCGGACTGATTCGAAATATAAGAATCTGAATTCGACTCGGAATCTAAAAATTCCGACTCAGACCATAATCTTAAAATTAGTACTTGATCCGTTATCTTAGTCTCCCAAATTCTACTATGGTAATTTTTGACAGGATTTTTCATTTCAATATTGTTCTTTTTTTATTATTAAAAATTTCGTTCCCCTTCCCTCCCCGGCGTCAATCACGTGCCTCGCATGTTTCTTTCCAACTCTTTTCTAGACATGGTTCATTATTTATTTTATTTATTTAACTCATGGAAATAAAGCAACGAATAATGAAATGAATTATGATAGAGCAAGCGGTCTAAGTAGGGGTGCAAACGGATCGGATATTTATCCGATTATCCGGATTCGGATCCGGATTTTAACGGATATCGGATATTCGGATTCGGATATTTCGGATACGGATAATTTTTTATCGGATACGGATACGGATACGGTTTCGAATTTTGAATCGGATACGGATACGGATTCGGATAATTATCCGAATCCGGATGTTTCGGATTTTCGGATATCCGGAAAAATGTCAGCCCAAATTTTTTTTATAGCTAAGTAAATTTATTTTTAATTGTTTTGAATATTTATAATATTAGAAAAATAAATTATAAAGACACTACTCATTACAACATTTTAATTATTCCATTAAATTTATTTTATAATATAATTTAAAATAATTTTATTGTTGAATAATGATATATTAACGATTTTTCATAATGTACTCATTCCATTTAATTATCCGAATTATATCCGTATTTGCATCCGTATCCGTTTATTATCCGATTCGTATCCGTATCCGTTTATCATCCGATCCGTATCGGTATCCGGAACTATCCGTATTCGTATCTGTATCCGAAAAATAAAAGCGGATATGGATATGGTAATGCTATTATCCGTCCGTATCCGATCCGTTTGCACCCCCTAGGTCTAAGCAATGATTATACATTACATACTCCTTTTTGACGAAAGACGAAAGCCGAAAAGATGCCCCCCTAGGCCCTCCCCTGCATGTTGGACCCCAATATGCTGTAGTGCAGTAGCGCGTTACAGCAAATTGACGATCCGAATCGATCGTTAATTTTGCTATTGACTGTCAACGATGAAAATCAGGAGAGTCTTTATATTTTAACACGATTTTGATACCATCAGTAAAAATCGAACGGTCCAAATAATGCGCCTCACCGTCCTGCGTAGCACCAGATCCAGTTCCCTGCACGTTTCGCGTTTCTCTCTCTGACTTATCCGCTACAATTTAATACCATTTGGCATTGGCATCGGCGTCGGTGTTCTGATCAGAGACATTGAAACGTACTTTTTTTTCTTCTTAATTTTCTTTTATGATGTGAATACCAAAAGTTAATAGAACACAAAAGATTGATTCATAGGGAGAGTTCGATGCGTCAAGCCCCTTGACCTTATAAATAATTGCAATCAATATCTATTGATCTACGCCTCTCGGGTGAGAACAAACAAATTTAAAGCATCTTTATTTTTGAAATTTAGAGTTTCTAAATAATCATCACGTTAGTTTTTAAATTTATTTATTTTTTCTTTAATTTCTAAATACTTTATTTTAAAATTAAAAAAATAGAGTTTATTAATTGTCACGTCAGCAGATACTACTAATGGTATGAAATACCGATCAATTTTAGTCAATGATTAAGCCACGTCAGAATTTATAAACTCTAAAACGAAGTTGGAAAATAAAAAACTCTGGAGCAAAATTGCTAAAATAAGAAATCTACATTCGTAAAATTCATTTAGAAACTGCCATATCAAATTATAAAATTCCAAAAATTTCAAATATGAAGATGCTGTTAGTCGTTCTACTTTTCTGAAGTAACATTTAGACTTCCATTATAATTACATAGTATTTAATATGGTGATCTTTGAAAGGTCAACTTACATTCAGGGGCGAAGTCGGCACAAGTCAGGGGAGCAAGCATTTCGTCCTGACATTTTTTTCTGCAAAATAAAATTGTATATTTTTACGATTTGTCAATTTATTTGGTAAAAAAAATCATGTATATCTAAAAATATGCAGCATTTTGCCTCCTCTGAAATTTTTGTATAGATTTTACCTCTGTAGACGAAAATTCTGAATCCGCACCTACTTACATTTATGTAAAATTTACAGGCCGAATTAGTATAAATGAAATACTAATTAAAATCAGCTTCTGCACATAAATACATAAATAATTGGAATCTTCTATTGTGATTAAAACGCTAGTAGTCTGTCTCCAACATAAATAATCCCAGTGATTTATAAGTTGCAACTTGTAACAGACAGCATCCAATAAAACGGCAAACCATCCTTTTCTGCTGCGCTCACTCTCCTTAACCCCTAGCTAGAGAGAGAAGAGAGAAGAGAGAAGAGAGAAGAGAGAGGAGAGAGGAGAGAGGAGAGAGAGAGTGGCAGCAAGAAGCTCACGGAAACCCATGCAAAAAATGGCGGCGCTACAGCGATTCAAGCTCCTCGCCACCCAATGCACGGCGGCGCCACCTCCCAGTCCGTCTCGCAGCCCTGCTCCGCCTTGCTTCCGCCTCCACCGCCACCGCCACCTCAAAAAGAAAACCAAAACCCTACGCCGCCTCATCTCCTCCCCGGATCGCGACCCCTTCCCAATCGACCATTTCGACCACGAAACGGATCCCGACTCAGATCCGGATTCTCATCAGGAGGAAGGTGGAGAAGATGAGGAGAAGAGGGGCCTCTTGAAGAATAACGGCCGTACGTTGAGGGATCTATTCGTGTCGTCACCAAAGGGGAATCAAGGAGATGGCGGAGGAGGTGGTGGCGCCGCCGTGAGAAGAGGCATCCCCTTCATCGGAGGTAGAGGTGGTGGATGGAGATTCGTGGGAGTGAGGAACCGACTGTTGAGACGAGCTTGGAGGCCTGTGCTCGTTGCAATTCCCGAATAACTCCGGAATTGCAATTCCGTTTTCCACTGTAGCGATTAGCGAAGAAGATATTGGTGTCAGGTTCCTCTACTGCATATTCTGTATGGCGATTCGTGTCGCTGATGGTTTGGAACAAGATCTGTGGCCTTGAACTTGAAAATACTGTTTGGGTTTGGTAAAATGGTGCTTCGTTTTAATGTTACATGTATCATGTATGGGGCCGTGCAACAGAGGTGAAGTTTGTTTGATGTAGAAACAGAATTGAATTGAGGGGTGCTGGATTTCGTTTGTGGCTGTTGCTTTTCTTTTAATTTGCTCGTTTACTCCGTGCTTATACTGTATTGTAATTTGTAAATATATATTTTTTGATCTAATGAGAACTTTCATAACTTGAAATCAGTAACTAATTGGGGTCTTCAAACCTCTGAACTTTGTTGTCATGTGTGCAATGCATACTGTATCAGTGTATTGGCTTATTTTTATTGATGATATAGTTAAATGGGATCTGTTTCTCTTTAGACTTTAGATTTTAGGAGGTAAATGTTGTCAAGTTCTTTACTTGTGGTTTCATGGCTCATGGGTATAAACGATGATACAATCATACAAAGTACAAACCTGTTTCCTACTTTCCTGTCTGTTATCAAATAGAGTGTAGACTGTAGAGCTTTTTGTCTTATTTATTTTCAACATAAACAGAAGATGCAAAATAGGAGTTTATAGGGTGCCTTACATGCATGCAGCCAGAATGAATCAATTGACTCAATCCTAAAAATTATTTTTAGAATATATCTTTGATATCTATATAGAGAAATGCTAAAATGCACCATGATGCCAAAAGAATTGTGGCACTGAGAAAACTGAACTATTAGATGTGTATCTCTTGTTTTAAGATTTGTACTTTTTGAGTATTATGTAAAAATTACAATTTGTAAAAATATGATCAATCCTGAACTGTGGACCTAGAAAACTTGAAATTGAAAGTCAGTAAAACACATACTTAACCAAATTTTAATACATGAGCTTTTTGTCTTATTTATTTTCAACATAAACAGAAGATGCAAAATAGGAGTTTATAGGGTGCCTTACATGCAGCCAAAATGAATCAATTGACTCAATCCGAAAAATTATTTTTAGAATATATCTTTGATATCTATATAGAGAAATGCTAAAATGCACCATGATGCCAAAAGAATTGTGGCACTGGGAAAACTGAACCATTAGATGTGTATCCCTTGTTTTAAGATTTGTACTTTTTGAGTATTATGTAAAAATTACAATTTGTAAAAATATGATCAATCCTGAACTGTGGACCTAGAAAATTTGAAATTGAAAGTCAGTAAAACACATACTTAACCAAATTTTAATACATGAGCGACTGGAGAATAACACAAAAGAGCACAAACTACTTGGAAGCGTTAAAAGCAACCAAATCAATTGAAGAACTCGCGGTTGGTTTTGTGAAACCAACTGAAGCAACAAAAGGCACATCAACAATAATCAAGCAAAATAACACAATAATACAACTCTTGGTTAAGATAAGCGAAGGAATTGAAGATTGTAAAGAAACCATCCATAATATCAGAAAAGTTGTAGCTGAACAAGCGTCAGCTGGGACAAAATCTGATATCACAAATACAATCGAAGATCTACAAAAGAGTCTAAATAAGCTAAGTCTAGGAGAACCAGTCCCTAGACCTAAAAAGAAGGAAGTATCGTTTTTCGTGTTCAAAGATCCACGTAAAATATTTGAAGAAGAGAAGAAGAAGTCCTCGTCTTCCTAAAAATGAACCGAACACGTACGGAAACCATTACGGGACCACGACCGTCTATATCTAATCATGAACAGAACAACCGTAATGAAAACCAGACTCCAACAATAGATGATCAAATAAGAAACTATAGACGTGGTCATAGATTACGTCAGGAAAATCTCAAGAAGATTACCCGGAAGGCGACAAATCGGGTATAACAGGAGTCTAGAGTCACAACTAAACCCGGACGTAGAATTAGACATATCTCAGTTTAGAAGAGCGCAATCTGTTCCAGCAGAAACGTTGTATCAAGATGGCTGGACAGCTACACAACATCGGGTTTATCAGCATTATTCTGACCAGAGAATACCGACAACGGGTGGACAACAGTTGGAGTTGCCATTCATCACACAGCAAAGCTATGAAGAAATTCGTAGGTCAGGCCTCCAACATTTGCACATTGGGTTAATTATGATTAGGCTGTACACTTTACATCGCAGAAACGCAGGTGTCAACGCACAAGTTGCTATCCGAGACACCAGATGGACAGATGACAGGTCAATTATTGGCACAATGGAAATGGACCTAACAGCCGGCACCCAATTGGCTTATCTTGCACCCAATATCATGCTTAGTATAGCAGATTTCTTTAACCATATCCAATTAGTTGTCCAAACTCATGGGTATGAGAATTGGCAAGCATGCGAAAGCAATTTGCTGTTAACGAGATCACTGATTGGTAGATTATCAAATACTAGTTACACTAGTTTCAGATATAACGTACAAAGGGTATCTGACTATTTAGCTAGTAGAGGTGTTCAGGCAATCCCCGGTCAATCACACACAACTGAAAGTTTATGGGGTTTACAATGGGTTATTAGACCACCCAGTGTAGCAGAGGTACAACATCCTCAAAGAGCTGTTATTCGTACACGATCAGACAATTCAGTACTATTAAGATTCAAGAATTATTCTGCTACAAAGCCAAATGAAGAACCATCAGTCGGTATAAACGATGAAGAACAATTATCTGATGATGAAATTACTCAAGAGACTGCCCTAGTACTATTTGTTAACGAGTCAGATGATGAAGAAAACGACGAGGAAGAAGACACGTATTGGGAGTCTATCAAGCTAACGGCCAGTCTAGCTGAAGATATAGAAGACGAAAGACCTATATGGGATAACGAACCTGTATGGGACCAAGATGAAAATGATGAAGAGGATTTTGTGAATCCTTTCGCGAAAGGTGGTGGGAATAACGACGAGTTCAAAAGTTTTGAAACGGTATACGTTTTAGGCCAAGAAACAGAAACTGATTATCCAATCCTAAAACAATTCCTTGATAAACCTACCACACAACATAAAACTTTATCATCCTCAATAACTTCCAATTACAACATACCACCTCAGCCAACCATGGGATTAAGAAATTATCCACCAAGTAGCCTTAGAAATGATCATGAAGCAGGAGGTAGTGGAGGTTATACACAAAGACCCAGAGGCTTACCCGGAGGTATCGGGAGACATCAAAATGAACAGTGGAACTTGCCCACAACAATGCAAGAACAAGGCGCAATGTTAGTTTTACCAGAAGACATTGGTCTATACAACGATGTGATATCCAGATGGGAATCCATAACTCTAAATCTAATAAATGAGCGAAACTTTGATAGTAACAAAACAAAAGTACAATTCATCGAGAACTTATTAGGTGAAGTTGAAAAGAAGATCTGGATACAATGGCGTATGGCATTTGAGACTGAATACTTAAACTTAGAGGCCATAGCTGATGATACGCAGAACGTTATTTCACAAATAAGAAGAGTCCTGGTATTAGAAGATCCATATCAAGGGACTACAAATGAGCAGGATCGCGCGTATCAAGACCTTGAGAGATTATCATGCGAACATGTAAAGGACCTATTTCTTTACATGAATGATTTCAAAGTTCTAACGGCAAAATCGGGGAGGATTTACTTATCTCCCGAATTATCTGAGAAGTTCTTTAGAAAAATGCCGCCACTTATAGGGAAGGAACTCGAAGAAGCTTTCAAAAAGAAATTCCCTGGCAACACAATTGGGGTAATTCCCCGGATACACTTCTCCTATCAATATCTAGCCGAAATGCGTAAGAAGGCTGCATTACAACGAAGTCTAAAAGACTTAACAATTTGTAGTAAAATACCCATCCCTGATTACTACCAGAATAACAGAAAGAAGTTTGGGTTGAGGAAAGCCAAAAACTATAAAGGAAAACCCTATGATTCACATGTAAGGGTTTTCAAGCGAAAACATTCGGATAGAGTTAGAAAGTGTAAATGCTTTATCTGTGGCGAAGAAGGTCACTTTGCCAAAGATTGTAGAAATAAAAACGGCAATCTAGTCAGAGCAGCGGTCATAGAAAACCTTGATTTACTGGATGACCTGGATGTTGTCTCTGTTGATCTCAATGAACCGGACAGTGATGCTATTTGCAGTGTATCTGAAGGAGAATCCGGTAGAACTGAATATCAAGTACGTACGGCAATAGAAGATTTACCATTAGAAACGAACTTGATGTTACAAATAACTGATTTCGGGTGGAGAAGTAAAATACAATTACCCGAAAACCAGGAAAAATGTGAGCATAGTTTTAATGATACAGAAGTCCAAAGCAGTTGCAGCTTCTGTAAACTTACCATTAAACCGGAATACGGTAAAAGATGTGAAGAATGTGGTTTACAAATCTGTTCACTATGCGCCCCGTTTTATTTTGGGATACAAGTTAAACCAAAGGTTTCCTTACAATCGAGACCTTATAACAACAAAGATGCACTCATTAAAGAGTTAACAAATTACATAGTGTATCTTAAGAGTGAAAACGAGAGGTTGAAACAAGTGTTAAGAGAACAGGAACTAATCAGAGATTTGACAAACGATTTTAACAATCTCAACACACATGAAAAGATAGAGGTAGAAGATGTAACGGAAGATGAAACGACAAACATTCTATTTGAAATTGATGAATCATCTTACAAAGCCGAAACCTCTACACCATACCATGAAAAGAAAAGAATATTCAACCGTCTATACAATTTGATAGTTACGTTTGAAATCCCAAACGTAAAACCATTTGAAATAAGAGCTATCTTGGATACTGGTGCAACAAATTGCTCAATTGATCAAACAGTAATTCCAGAAGAAGCTCTTGAACCTAGCCCATACCCTGTTCAAACCACAACAGAAATTGTTGCCCACACAGTTGCGATTGACGAATTGGGATTAGATGAAATAGAATATATAACAATTCAGGATGCGTTATATCATCAGTCTTTAATTACAAATCCCAAATTTGAGAAAAGATTCAGTAGCCTGTTATCAAGGCTTAAAGAACAAGGATTTATCGGGAATGATCCTCTTAAACACTGGCAGAAAAATAAGGTCGTTTGCAAATTGGATATAATTAACCCGGACCTTACAATAGAGGATAAACCGCTTAAACATGTAACGCCATTAATGAAGGAACAGTTTGATAGACATATCAAGGCGTTATTGGAAATTGGAGTCATTAGACCAAGTACAAGTAAGCATAGAACAATGGCTTTCATTGTTAACTCAGGAACGTCTATTGACCCGAAAACGGGAAAAGAAATCAAAGGCAAAGAGAGGATGGTCTTAAACTACAGAACATTAAATGATAATACTCATAAAGACCAGTATAGTTTGCCTGGAATTAATACAATCCTAAAGAAAATAAGTAATAGCAGGATTTTCTCAAAATTTGATCTAAAGAGTGGTTTCCATCAAGTTGCCATGAGTCCTGAGTCAATACCCTGTACAGCGTTTATAGTACCAGGAGGATTGTATGAATGGTTAGTTATGCCATTTGGCCTGAAAAATGCCCCTGCAATATTCCAGAGAAAAATGGATAATTGCTTCAGAGGAACAGAGGCATTTATTGTGGTATACATAGATGATATTCTGGTATTTTCCGAAAATGAAGAAAAACACGCACAACACTTAGAGGTGATGTTAGACATATGTGAAAAACACGGTCTGGTCTTATCACCAACGAAAATGAAGATCGCAGTACCAGAAATCGATTTTTTAGGAGCTCAGATAAATCGTGGAAAAATCAAGCTCCAGCCGCATATAATAAAGAAGATTGCCAATTTTGATATTGAGCAACTCAAAGAAAAGAAAGGTCTTAGATCATGGCTTGGGATATTAAATTACGCCAGATCTTACATCCCGAAACTGGAAATTTTACTAGGACCTCTCTACTCGAAAGTTAGTCCACACGGTGATAAATGCTTGAAAGTCTCAAATATTGATCTTATAAGAAAAATTCAGGAATTAGTCCAGAATTTACCGAATCTGAGCTTCCCACCGGAGGATGCTTGTATTGTTTTGGAAACTGATGGGTGCATGGAAGGATGAGGAGACGTGTGCAAGTGGAAACCCAGGAAACATGACCCTAAATCATCTGAAAGAATTTGTGCCTATGCTAGCAAAAAATTTGATGTTGTAAAATCAACGATTGATGCAGAGATACATGCTTGCATGGAGACCTTATCCGCAATGAAGATTCATTACTTGGATAAATTCGAAATCACTTTGAGGACGGATTGTCAAGGAATAATCAGTTTTTTACAACAAGTCTTCATCTAACAAACCCTCGAGAGTTCGATGGGTAAAATTTGTTGATTTTGTAACAGGTACAGGCGTACAGGTAAACTTTGAACATATTGAAGGACGCTTGAACTCACTAGCAGATACTCTCTCTCGGCTAACAACATTTACTCTCAGCACAAAATGTCTAACAGACAACCTGGAGTTAATGTTGGAAAAGTTGGAACCAGTACTGGACGAACTAAGCAATGGAGAGAAAAACAATCAGTCAACACCGAAGGAACAGGTTCAGTCATTGCAAGAGAGAATCAAGAAAACCTTTCCACAGATGAGCAACATGCACATATATTCGAAGGTCTCAGAAAGCCAAGCCAAAATCTTGAATCATACCAAGAGATCGCACAAAGATTGTCCAACACCAAGAAACTGCAGGTGCGAAACTCCTTGGTGGACATACGACAGTTAGTTTCAATTATTGCGCGTGAAGAAAAATACTGTAAGCCATATCAACGTAGTGATTGTATTTTAACCGATAACTACTGGGAACTTAAGGAACAACTTGAAAAACTAAAAAGAATTGAAAAAGATCTTGAGTTCATCCTTGAGTCCAATGTAAAAATGTAGAGTTTTAGGAAGCTATGGTGAGCCTCTTTTATTTTTGAGTCCAAAAATTCAGTAGTAGTTCATGAGCTACTGAATTAGTGTGAAATAAATTAAGGTTCAGACTGGCAGGGTCCTACGGGTAACTGCTGTCTTTTTAGGTTGAGTCTGTTTTATATTATGTGTTTTCTTGCTTTTACTTTGCAAGTGGAAGTCCCTTTACAGATGGGCGGACACAAGTTCTGCAAGAATGGATTATAGGTGGATGGATTGGAGCCGTTCACCAAAAGTTTGCTTTATTTTGAGTGGAGTGTAGTGCTCAATTATATGAAGCATCTTTTACTTTAGTGGAGTGTAGTGCTCAATTATATGAGCATCTTTTACTTTATTGGAGTGTAGTGCTCAATTATACTAGCAGTTAGCTGAGTCACCCACTCACTTTTGTTATCTTTTGCTCAATTATATGAGCACCTTTGTCCTTTGTCTGAGTGGTTAGATGAGTCACCCACTCACTTTTGTTGTCTTTTGAGACAGAGTATTGTGGATATCAATTTATTCACATGTCGATGGGGCCCAATGAGCACCCGATGTGGTAAATTAGAATCCAGACTCTTGAGTCTCTTAGCTTATAAATACCTTGTGTATTCAGAGTTGCAGGACACGCTGAGAACCAGCAAGTCTTACTTCTCTAAGTTTGACAATATTAATAAAATTCCACTTTTCTTTAATTCTTGTTCATATTCCGCAATTACCTTTCTTACTCTCCCGCATCCGTCGTGATCTGTGAAGTTTGAAAGCTGAGATCCTGAGATCGGACCCCAACCTGGTATCAGAGCTTAATTTTTGGTTAGTATCTTTCATGGCTTTCTAAATTCTTTCATAATTTCTAGGAAAACAGGGATGGAACGGTCATAAAAAAAAAAATCGAGGGGATATAAAAATTGAACCCGAAAAGTTAGAAGTTTGGGAGACGTGTACTTAGTATAGGCGATAAAGAGGGAAAAGTACCCAGAGGGGGGAAATAGTGCCATTACGTTCGTAATATTAAGAAGGCACCCAAATGAATGACTAGAAAGTTTAAATCCAACGGTGAGGAAGAGTCTAATGCCAAAAGAACCTTGGCACTATAGTGCACAATAGCCTATCCCTATCTATATATTTATCAGAAATACTTTCATAATATTTTTATAATATACCTTACATGGACCTGATCCGAAAATTATCGGATTTTAATTTTATTGGATTTGTTACGAAATAAATTTCAGTTAACCCACTAAAATATTATTTTTACGAATATTTTAAAAAAGAACGGTTAAATAATCGACCCGATCGTGATTCTATGTGTCTGCTAAAACTATCAAATTTTGTTACAATAGTATTTTGAATAATGATTTTAACGATCAATAAAATTTGTAATATAAATAATGAGAAATTTTAGGCAATACGTGGATAGTGTTTTTTATCACATTCTTACAACTTGCTCATATTACGATTAAATAGAACAAATTTTATGTGTTGCAGATGCATTTTACACAATTTCATTTTAACCAAAATCCGTACAATCCAACCGCAAAAAATATAATAATTTGAATTGAATTTTGACTTATGTGAATTGAAAATAATTATATTAATATGAATTGAATTGAAAATATGATCAAAACCCGACCAACCTGAGCCATGTACACCGCTAATGCAACAGAGTGATTGGAAAGTTAAAATTTAAAATAAAATCTGCACAAAAATTAAAACGAATGCAGATAGGCATAATCAGCAATACAGATGTAATTATGAATATGAAATAAAATTTGACATATATCACCGTTAAAGGTACATATATATAAAAAATAAATGCTTTATAATAATAACCTGAAATACAAAATAACAAAAATCAATAAAATATCAAATATGTACGTGATACCTTGTGATTATAATATATCAAAATTTGAGATGTGTAAGTGTAAATAAATTTGATAATTTCTCATTATTTTACTAATATGACCTTTGTATCATATTATATTATTCAATTTTGAATTACTCAAATATTTACATTGATACGGTCTTAGACACTTACAGAGTTACAGGTTATAGCCCGTTCAGAGAGTCATTTTTCAATGAAAAAGAAAAAAAAACAACTTTGGGGTGTGGATTTGATTTCTAAGGTGTGGTTTAGTGGTAGATGGTAAAAAAAACAAATTAATTCAGAAACAATTATTTTTTCCCCATATTTATGATGATAATGTAAAAAAGATGGAAATTAAAGTGGGAACTTTGACGCATATGGCGTGAATATTATTTTGGTATGAACGCAGCTGAAAGCACTTTAGTAAGTGCAATCCATGCCTGATTTCGCTAGCGCTAGATCTCATCTCAATTCCGCAACCTTACGACAAGAGAGCGCCTTCTCCCTCCCTCCTCCCTCTCGTTCGTATTAGTGTTAATAGTAATATAGTATTAGTGAGAGGAAAAAAGAAAAAGAGAGAAAAGAGAGACATGGTGTTCGGGACGTTGGTGAGATGTGCGGCAAAGAAGGGGAAGCCGAAGATGAAGCCCATCGAGCTGACGGCGCCTCCCGAGCAAACCCTCTCCGTCTCTCGTGCCATTTTCGACGTTGTCAAGGACCACGGCCCCCTCACCATCTCTGACACATGGGACCGCCTCAAGGTCTGTCTAATTCCTAATTCCCTACCTCCTTAGTCCTTAATTTCCCCTCGTGACCGAAGCTGCTGCTGATGCTTGGCTGCTTGCACACCACATGCTCGATCATTTGTCCCGGTGAACGTCCTTTTTTATCTATTTAGAGCACCCACGCTATTAAAATCCATCACATTGGCCATTGGGAATGCACATGACCTGTTCGGTACTTTGCCTGAATGAAAATCCTTCTATCTGATGCCTCTCCATAAACAATATCAATCTTTGTACAATATCCAAATATAATATTATTTGGCATCTGATTTTTGAATTACCAAGTTGTTCAAAAGCCGGAATCTGGTTCCATTGAACTTCAAAAAGAAGCACAAACATAAAAAAGAAATAGCACTTCACAACAAAACATCACTGGTTGTTATTCTATATCTAATTACAAACAATACAGACAATAACGTTTCCTTTTCTCAGGAAATGGGATTAAGAGGCCTGACTAGCAAGAGGCAAATGAAGATAATGCTGAGGTGGATGAGAGAGAGGCAGAAACTGAGGCAAATATGCTGTCACAATGGACCCCACAAGCAGTTCCTCTATACGACCTGGTTCACTAATCCTAAGAACATGCCTTTACCGAGTCGTACTAGAAAGGTCGAACCAAAGCCATGAGTAACCTAAAACTTCAACCTCTACATGCTATTGTGCAATTGCTTTCTCTTTATGTTGCTTCAACTCAACAATGTTGTAACTCTACTTTTTCACATTTTGAAAATATTCTAACAATTAGATCAGCAACTGCATCCATCCATAGTTGTTTGTACCATCAAAACTGACTTTTTTTAATTCTCAAGTACGTCAAAGGAGGGTTGTGATAGGTTTGGCAAGCCAACTTAAAGATTCAGTCAATATTATGGAAATGAAATCCAATATAGACTTCAATCTAGTCTATCCAACTTGTTTGGGACAAGGCTTTGTTGTTGTTGAAGTATGTCAAATTTAAGAAACATTACATTTTACATCAACTGTTATGTGATGGTGATTTTTTATGCACTCGACCTTCTTGTCCTTGATCATGTCAGGATCTCTACCACCACATCAAAAGCAGGGATGACTAACATGGTGATTACATGGTAGTGCCTAAAGCTGTCTAAGGTTGTTGAATGTCATTCCATACAGCCCCCTGAGTTCAAGCCTTTTGAAGCAATGCCACGAAAACTTAAAAAAGGTACATGATAGGGGGGGTGATGGATTGGTGTGGATCTCTCTTCATGAGTAGGGGTTAACTGTTCTTATTTTTTTGGTCAGAAAAATGTAAAAAGTTGAGTTTGAGAAATGATATTTAGAAGCTGAAAAGCTTATATACTCGTAATGTCCCACCTACAAGGCTACGACTGCAAACAAAGACTTAACTATCGAACTCAAAATTCGATTTGAAGTCCGGCCTTGTGAAGAAAAAGAAGGCCCAACAAAATCACATGGTTCTCGTTCAGTCCCCAATTTATCAGTTTGCTCGTGCAAAGCATCGTGTCGTAAATTTGGACCATCCAGATTTAAAATGGACTGTCCCTATTTTGTTTTCTTATTTTCATTTTCTATTTTTTTTTTGAAATAAGTGAGACAAAAAGCCCCACCACTTCCTTTATCATAAAAGAAGCAATGTTTGTTACAGAATCCTGAAACCCCCTACACCATCTCGATATCTAGTGAATGGTATCTCTAGCCAATTGCTGGGCACTGGTACCAGTTATCTATGGTACCAGCGCACCATTATTATCTATATCTCCTATGCCATACCTCCAGTATCATCACCATGGGTGTTAAGTGAATATACTCTAAAATTACAGCACTTGCACACATCACAATTAAAGAGACAACAAACACAAAACAAACAAGCTTCAGAATGATTAAAATTCATGATTTTATTGCCACCCTGCCATCCCTTGTCCTTCGATCTTCAGAGTCTTCATCATCAATCAAACAGTGTGTCCTTGCCAGATCATCAGCATTCTTTCTCCTCCATATCCTCGACCACTCCTGCAGTTGGTTCTGCAACTGGACGTGCCATGTTTCTGACCAATATTTTAGCAAAACAATCAAGTTAGATATGAAAACTTGCACAATAAATTTCTTACCATCTTGAAAGCATAGTTTATTCCTTTGAAGCCACATTAACCATATAATTGCAACGCATATAACTGTAAACAACTGATGGTGTGAATTATCTAAACCAAGTTTAATTAGGTAGAGATCATCCAAGGATTGAGGAGTGTGTAAAATTTGAAATGAATTAAGAATACATCTCCAAACATGGTGAGCTTGCAGGCAAGCAAAGAACAAGTGATTGATGGTCTCCCTTGAGTTGCAATATACACATTGATCACTTCCTTGCCATTCTTTAGCTATCAAATTAGATTTTACAAGAATTTTGCCTTTGACAAGTGCCCACAAGAATATTTTAATCTTTTGTGGTAAATTTAATTCCCAAATTACCCCTATAGGGTTATATTGAACCGCACCATCACACTACCACGAGTATATGTCAGAATTCCTCACTTGATACATCTTTTTCCCTTGCCAGCTCACCTTATCTGGTCTATCTATTAGAGGTAGCAAAGAAAGTACCTTTGATTGGAGTTGAATAAAAAGTTCTCTCTGCACCAAAGATAAGTTCCTTCTAAAACCAATATTGCACAAACCTGATGACACAGCAGATGCAATAGTTATCTTTTTTTGAATTGCAATTTGGTACAAGGAGTAAAAAGTAATTTTAAAAGGGACACCTTCACACCATGCATCATTCCACAGATCAGTGTTCTCCCCATTGCCTACCTCAACTATTTTGTTTATCTGTATTATTGTTTCATATCCATGTATTGACCTCCAGAAATGAGACCATTTAGATCTATTGGTTTCATTCTGATATTTTCCTAAGAGAATTTCGTTCCACCATCCTGAACAGTTGGGATCCCTTAATCTCCAAAGTCATTTACACAATAAAGAAATGTTCATCATTTTAATATTGATTATACCCAACACTCCTTTGCCTTTTGGTCTACATGCCTCTTCCCATTTACACAGATGGTACTTCCTTTTCTCGCCTGAATGTCAAAGGAAGTTCTTTCTACTTTGGTTAATTTTATGTCTTACCTTTACTGGCATTACATGAAAGGATATCATGTATAGAGGGAGGGGATAATATACTATTAATCAAGACCACCTTCCCTCCCATTGACAAGAGCACCCCTTTCCAACCTTGCAGCATATGTTGAAATTTCTCTATGATTTTGTCTCGATCTCTAGGTCTTGTCTGTTTCCAATGTATTGGTATGCTCAGGTAAATCATTGGCCATTGATGAATTTGACACCCAAAGGTATCTGCCAGTTCCTTTATTCTATTTTCATTTATGTTTATTGGATAGTGCTTCACATTTATCAAAATTGATCTTCATACCCGAGATGGCTTCAAAAGCCACAAAAGTCCATTTGAGCATCTCCACCATTCTCTTGTCTCCTTTGAGAAATACAATGGTATCATCTGCATAATGCAGATTAATAATTGGTTGATTATTGTTAACAGCAAGTCCTAACCCTTTTATGTTCCCCATTCTGCTCCTTTTTGTGATAATTTGATTTAAGGCATTTGCAACTAGATTAAACAACAAGAGAGATATGGGGTCACCTTGTTTAAGATCTCTTTTTACTTCAAAGTAGGAGGTTAGCCTACAATTTATATTTATACAAGTGAACCCTCCCTTGAATAGCTGTTGTAACCATCTAATTAGTTTGATAGGAAACCCTCTCTGAACCATCAAGTCAAAGAGAAACCCCCAATACACTCTATCATATGCCTTTTCAATATCAATCTTAAAGACTACCCCTTCTTCCCTATCTATTTTAGCAGAATGGATAATTTCTGATGCAGAAAGAACATTGTCCAATATATACCTATTCTTCATAAAGGCTGATTGAGTTTGATCAATGAGTAGATTTATTACTGGATCAAGTCTATTAGTTAGCACTTTTGTTATCAGCTTATATATATAATTTACCAGTGAAATTGGTCTATATTTCTTTATGGTATCTGCATTTTCAGTTTTGGGTATGAGACAAACCATATATCTATTCAACTTAGAAATATCCCCTTCATGTCTGTACAATTGGTCAAATATTGATATTATATCATCTTTTAATAAATGCCAATATTTTTGATAAAATTTGAAGGACATACCATCAGGGCCTGGAGATTTGTCTCCAACAGATTCATTAAGAGCCTCATATATCTCTTGTTCCTGAAAATGTATGATAAGCTTATCTATAGCTTCTGGTGGCACTTTATCTTATGTGCCCCAAAAAGTATTTTCAATCTCAGCATATTGCTCCCCTGAGATTCCAAAAAGAGACTTGTAAAAATTTAATATATGTTGCTCAATACTATCTTTGTCTGTCACTTCAACACCCTTTATCTTGAGGTGTGAGATGGATTTCATTTTTTTAAATCCGGAAGCCAATATGTGAAAATATCTAGTGTTGTTATCTTTCTGTAACAACCAATCTGATCTTGCTCTATTTTTCCAATATAATTCCTCTTCTTTGTATATTTCATTAAGTAGTATTGACTCCTCCATGAATTGTGTGTATTCCTCCTCATCCCATTCTCTTTCCTCTTGAATAGTATTTAATTTGTCAATTTCTCTTTTATGTTCTTCTTTAAGCCTTTTAGTTTGGCCATAATGATTCTTTGCCCAATCCTTCATTTTTTTCTTTAAGAATTTTAGTTTAGCTGCAAATCTATGTGTAGCATCCTTTTAGCCTCTCATTTGTCTCATTTGTACTATCCCCCATTTGTTCATCAGATTATTGAATTCTTCAATCTGAACCCATGACTTATCAAATCTAAAAATGTGTTCTCCAGTTTTTTCATTGTCTGGGTGTAATATTATGGGTGAGTGGTCTGATTTAAATCTTGTCAGGCACTTCACCTCAGCTTGTGGACAATATTTCTCCCATTTCTCATTAAACAAAAACCTATCCAACAAGGCTAAAGATGGAAATCTTCTCATATTAGACCAAGTGAATTTGTTACCAATTAATGGGTATTCCATCAGTTCAATGTCATCTATCACTTGGTTAAACTTATGAGCACCACTAAAGTTAAAATGTTGTTTGTTTTTCTCATGGCTATATCTTAGTACATTGAAATCACCACCAATTAACCATGGTCTATCCCACATATTTGCTAAGTTTTGAATTTCCTCAAAGAAATTATTTTTAAGACTGTATTTGGTAGGGCCATATACACAAGTGAAACCAAAGGCACACCCCCCTTGATCTTGTTTTACAACTACTGACAAGGAGAAATCCCTCTTGTATGTACCAATTACTGTAAGTTTGTTGTAATTAACCCCTATCATTATCCCACCAGCTGTCCCTTTTGCAGCCAAAAAGCACCACTTATAGTTAGAAGGTGAGAATGATCTAATCACCCTTTTAGAACAGCTTGATCTTTTGGTCTCTTGAATCCCTACCAAGTCTGGTTTATTATCTAAAAGCAATTCCTTAACATATCTTCTCTTATTAATTTTATTTATACCCCTAGCATTCCAACAGATTACTTTACTCATAATATTGAGGTATTTACACTTGCAATTATTTGATCAAGCCTATCTCTTTTTTCTTTTTTATTTGTCTTTCTTTAAGAATTTTGCCCCATATTGAATTTTAAATTTCATCTCTTCAATAGCAGATTCAAATTGCTTTTTAGATAGGGTCCTCAGGAATTTAATATGTTCAATACTATCATCTTCAGAGTCTGCTAACCTGATACCAAAATATTGAAATAAATGCACCACTTCTATATCTGACAGATCATTGAATGGATGATTTATACAGTGAATGAGTACCTTCATCTGGTATCATGTGAAGTGACTTTTGTTTGAGAGTCATTGCCTTATTCATTGAGTATCTCAGATCACCATCAGTTGCTTGTCAGAATTTTCTTCATCTTTCTCATTATCTACCCCTTGCCTTTCAACCACACCTTCAACTTCTACAACATGAGGAGGTGTTTCAGGGGTCTGAGATGATTCACCTTTCTCAATTGAGATGATTCACTCTCACAGTACAAAAGTTAGAGGGTAAAGAAAAAGAAAAAAAGCAAAAAAAAGAAAGTGTGTTTACATTCTTGTTGCGTTTGTTTCATCTATTGTAGTCAAATTGCACAGCAAAATTATTAATGGACAAAAATGGGTGCTAAATTGGATCTTGGTATCTATGAAAAATTGAGGAATGAGGATAAATTGTGGTCTGATTGGAAAATAAATTTGGGGGTTCATTACCAAATGCTAGTTGATGGTTGAAAAACAACACTATATTGCTAACTACATTTGAAATGAGCTCACATTAGTTGGAAGTTGGAACTGAAGTAACTAAGAAAGTTTTTAAAATATTGTTTCTTTGATAGGTACTTACAGATCCAAAGGTCATTTGGTGGATTTTCGTGGCTGAGCTGTGGCCCTGGTGTTGTCGGCACCGACACTGTCGACTTTAGCTTCACCAATTGACTCTTCAATTAGTGCCATGTTTCTGCTTTGTTAGAAAATTACAATTGGAAGAGTAATGCAATGCAAGTGAGGTGTGATAATTATTAACTAGTCGTCGGTTTATGGTGGTGGTTATGTTGAAGACTTGCTTGGGCTGCTTAGAGTCGCTTTTTATTTTGATTTCTGTATAACAAAAAAACACGGCAAGTACGCGTCTAAAATGTTTAAGAGGAGGGATATAATGCCTTCATTTTTGTGTGCCTCCATGGTACCTCCAAATCTACATCATTCATTAAAATCAATGAATGCTTTAGATTTAGTTGCATAAAAAAGCTTGTATGATGAATGGTGTGAATTTTGGAGGCACACAAAAGCGAATGCATTATATCCCTCCTCAATGTTTAATTGGTAAATAAATGAATGCTATTAATAGAAATGAAATATAAAGGAGGCTGGACTTTAAGGCTATGCTCCCGAGTTTATTTTCAAAGGGGAACCAGTGGAATGGAAGGAAAATTAGGAGAACAGGGCGACGTCATCTTGCTCTTGAGTTTTTCTGTTGCAGGTGAACTGGAGTTAACAAGGGTGAGTCCGGAGAAACATGCAGTTCATTTTCGTCCAAATTTGTAACCCCTAATTGGAGTGTAAGGATGCTTCCATTCTCGTAATTCACCTCTTCTTCTATTTCATTCTCTTCCATTTCCTCTAAACTATGGAGCACACCCTAATATTGACTTGCTAACTCTGAAAATTCTCTAAATCTTATTGATTCAGATTTTTAGCGTGGTAGTTTCATGATTCATCAAACCAAATTGTGCGATGGATGTAAAAGTAAAGCGGACAATAATTTCTCAATTGAAAATGTTTTGTTCCACTGACGGGAGGGGAGTGATCCAGGAATCGGAGTGTGGGCCTCCTTACTTGAGCAGCAGGAAATGAAAATGAAGATTTACGATCCACGAAGGGAGGTCTGTAATATAACATAACATGAGTACATGACATGGCATGACATCAATCTTTTCAAAAAACGGAGTTTAAACTTCGATTTAACGACTTTAACGAGAAACACTTGTTCTGGCATTAAGTTTTCGGAAAAAAATGTTTTGACGGATTTTCTACAGTTTAACGATTTTAGCGCCGTTTAAATCGTGTAAATTCGTTAAAAAAAGTTGTTTAACGCAGATTTTTTTTGTTGGATGCTTATTGTAATGTACTTGGTTCTTTGTCAATTTGGTGGATTCATTTAATTTTTCTATTTTTGTTTATTACTTTATTGATTTGGAGTTAGTTATTATGGACTTAGTTGGATAGTTACATGTGTTATTATCGGGGGTTGATTGCTTGTACACTAGTCTTATATATTATATTGATTCTGACGGAATATATTGTTGTGCTAGTGCGACTTATGCAATTAGATAATAAAGCTTATAAAAACAAACATTAAAATACATTCTCAAAATAAACTACATTCTAAATTCTAATTATTAAACATATCAGATCACATCATGCATATTTTTAAATGATGAAAAGAAAAATAGCAATGTTAGTAATACTGTTAAATACATTATATTATTATAGTTAAATACAGATGTAAAAAAGTATACATGTTTGTATTATAATTTGATCTAAAATAAATAAATAAATAAATACTAGATAAAAAATAATTGGTCATTTTTTAATTTAACTTCTGCATAATTGTGTTTTAACGTTAAACTGTTAAGCGATCGCCTCAAACGTTATACATTTTTAAAAAGCTTGCATGACATGACATACATAACTTCCAATCTCGACGCAATAAATCCGGATTTACAATGCAGGGTAGGGAATTCCCATAGAGCTTCCTGCTGCAATTCCAAAGCCGCGTATTTCCAGTCGCCACTGCCAAATCCCAAATGCTATTTATTTGCGCAGTCTCCATTCCCTCTCTCTCCATCTTTCCAAAACGGCCGCCACTAATTGATCGGATTGGTTGTTACTTATCGCACTTCCATTAGGCAGTAGCCTTCAAACCGCAAGCATAGTAACCAAAAAGTATGGTGCAATTTCACAAGTTAGTTGATGATGCTGAAGCCAGGAAATCCGGGGTCGGGCCCCAATTGGAGATCGGGGTCGAACAAATGAAACCATCTTTAAATAGGTAACATTCTACCAAAGCAAGAATATTTCAATTATTGTTGGTTACCAATTTGGTACTTTTTATTTTCTTTCTTTTCTTTTGTAATACTGGCACTTAACTCAAACTGACACAACAAACAACTGAAAAATCCTTTCTTTCGTCCTGATCTCTAAACTTAAATTCATTTAAGAATTCATCCGGTTCTTCTATGATAAAACCGTACTTCAACAATTAATTATGCGATAAAACCCTCAATTAGTCAATTGTATCCAGTCAGACCACAATTTATCATCATTTGTTCATATTATGTCTCAATTGCGCAGTTGCGTCTCCCTGTTAACATTTTTTTTTCTGTGAAGTTCATCTCCAACAGATGAAGCAATTGCTATTGGCATTTAAATTAGCTTGCTAATTCTTTCTTCACATGCATTCCGGAGTAGTTAACAATGTATCCTCCTTCTGCAGTGTGATCACTTTTGCTTATGTTCATTATCAACTAATGAAAGGACTCGCTCCATGTATACAAGAAAACGCAGAAGATGGCACTCTTATATCAATTACCAAATTGGTAATATGTTCATTTTGTTAATGAGATTAAATCCATACTATTACCCCATTATTTAGCATTACTAAAGGTTCTGCATGAAATCATTATCTTTTGACTTTTGTAGGCCAAGCATTTTTCAAAGCACATGCAATTAGTTCTGCCAAGACTACAAGACCCACCACCAGCTCAGATGCTTAGGTTCACTAACAAAATCCCAGCTGAAATATTCACCAATCGAATTATTGATCTACAAGTCGAACTGCTAGACATTGAATCTGGCAAAATATGCACAGGAGCACTTGCCTCAACTTTAAAAGTGAAAATATTCGTTGTTAGAGGTAATTTCCGTTCAGATGATCAGAAGCTCAGGACATGTAAACCGTTGTGTCCAAGGAACAAAGCAACAATGCCGTTGTTGGTTCAAGCTGCCAGCAAAAAGCCTGCAAGAAAAGGTCAATTCGAGAAGAACTTTGTTGTGAAGCTGTGCAGTGGAAAAGCTGTTGTCAAAGTCAAAATAACTGACAATTCGAGCTGGGTCCGGTGTGGAACATTTAAGTTGGTTGCACAGGCCGTGAAGGGGAGTGACCAACAAGGGAGGAGGATTAAGGAAGCTTTGTCAAATTCCTTTGCAGTGAAAGAATCTAAATTAGAAGGTACTTGAAGAAACTATTAGATATTAGGCTCTAATATCTAGTTTTAATCTCTCAGATCTGTGGAGCACGTAGATTGTGATAATACCTAAAATCAAATTGTTGTATCTGAACTTCAAACAATTAAGTTCATGAATAAAATTGCTCAATTGATGGTTAACTAGGCTTTACTGGGTGATTTAAGTAAAACTTATCTTAAACCTCTGAGTAAATCCCTCAACAACTACACACGCTAATTTCTTACCATAGAAAGTACTTCCCCTTTCTATAATTTATTATCCAATTAATCACTTTTTTGTCCCATAAAAGCACAGTTATTTTAATATTTGTCTGAGTTAAGTAAGCGTTTTCATTTTTGTGCTTTTGACAGGGCGTAGGAAGCATGCTGTACCATCCCCTACGGATAAAACTTGGAGGCTAATTAATGTGGGAAAGGAGTATGCTGAAAGATTGCAGTCTATTGGCATCAATAATGTGCAGGATTTCTTGAACAAGTTAGACTCTGACCCTGATGAACTAAAGAGGGTAAGCCCAATGGAAATTGACCTTCTTCGTACATATGTTGGATAAATAATGGTGGAGCCAACAGCACTTCAATTTCTTTTATTGTTTCAATTAAACTTTCCAATAACTGTTATAATCTATCATTCAATCTTTAATAAGGAACTAAATAAGGTTATGTTACCAGGGTGGTTTAGTATGAAGCTACTCAAGCCTCAACATCTTCCCTATTAAGCAATGCTCTTTTTTTTTGCTAAAAAAATTCAATATTTTTTCTTGCAAAATCAGACATTAGGCATGCAAAATATGAAATGGGAATCAACTGTAGAACACGCAAGAAAATGTAGAGTCACCCAGGATATAGAGGTAAATGTCTCCAATTCGAGAGGAAATGGAACGGATGATTCAATAACTTCCAATCTGGGAGTTCAACAAGGAAACATGGAAGGCACCACTCTGATTGGCATGGTAATTACAATGTCTCATTTATTTCTCAAGTTCCTGGGCTACAGTACATAATTTGTACAAAACTTGAGCCGGGATTTTCTTGTTGTTAATATTTCTTTTTTGTCAAATAGCCAAAGCTGTTTAACGTCGGGGATATGTTATGTTTAAAGTAAAAGCCTAATTTTCTTGTTCTCAATTGATATTTGATAGTTTGTTAATGACTCAAATGAATGGGGAGTTATCTGTTGAACATGTGGTAACATGTGTATTGGATACCAGTGTTTCAAATTCAAGAGGAAATATAACCATACCTGAACCTTTGTTGAATGTTCCAGTACTTAATGATGGTTTTCTGCATGCACAAGAAATTCAAGGTAATGAATACAATCAAATTTTTACTTGTGCGTGTTTTATTTAAATTACTCGTTTATTGTCATTATTATAATCTTTATCATTTATTTCTTGATGTTTCTTCCTTTTAGGGATGACCATGAATAATTATGCAAGTTGGAATCCAGACAATGGACCTCCCTTTAGCATTGATGATTTTTTGGCTATAGGTAATGAACAGCATCCAGCTTCATATCCACATTGGCATTTTTTGAAGGGATAATTGATAAATTTCATGTATATGCTTGCAGAGCCTCAAACTATCCCCAGTAAACTAGGAATGCCCTATGTAAACATCAACAAAACCATAGGAAATATCAGCATATGCAAATGACAAAATCGTTATGCTGTCCCCACATGGCAAAAAATATGTTCTTCAATTTGGTTTTTCCTTGTCAATTGTTTTCTAACGGGGGCAAATGTGCTATATCGTGAATTTGCATGGTAACAGTACCGATTCTTCTCCTATGTGTATTTTAATTCTCTTGTACTAGTGAGCAAGTCGTACTCATGATTCTTACTCGTACTAATGATTCTCCAAATTGCTTTCACATGACAGAGAATCCAGGACTTGAACTTGGTAATCTGCCTAACCCTTTGACAGAATTGCAGCCAGAAAACATGGTAAATCATCTCATATCTATGTTTGGTTTTTCTCAAGTTCAAAAATGAGTAATTTACTAAAAAAAATGGTTAACCAACATATTTGAACTTTTCAAATACACTCAATGGTTAGTTATTTGAAGTACTTCAAATAATCAAGTTATGGACTATTTACCTCGTAAATGAATCTATGAACTGTGTATGATTTGTAATTCAATTTTGTTTGAATTGCTATAAGCTATGTATGTCTGGCACAACAAATGTCAATCACTATTTATTTATGACAAATAAGTTACACTTGACACTATGTAGTTTCTATAGGCAATTAATATATATATTTGGATCCTGAATCGTCATATATTGTTAGATTTTCGACGCGATGTCATTCAAATTTAGAATTATGGTACCTACTTTTGATAGTGGATTATTACTATCCGGTACTATAACTAGGGTTTAGTCCATTTTATGCTGATGTTGTTCAGAGGCCTTTATTTTAATTTATCCTAGTACAAATACCATGGTAATCACAACAACAACAAAGCCTTTTGTCCCAAACAAGTTGGGATAGGCTACAAATAAAGCCCATACCGGATTTCATCTCCATAAGATTGGTTGAATTTTTACGTTGGCTCGCAAGCCTATTACCACCCTTCTCCTTTTTGCGCTTGGGACCAGAAAACCTGTAAACTACAACAATTTAGTTGAGATATAATTTTGGTCTCTTATTTACCTTTTTTCTGAAGGGCATGGATGAACAAGTGGTATTTGTCTCAAACACATCTTTCGACGAACCAGGTAATTTAAAACTTTGAAAGAACATTTCTTTATTCTCTTTCTGTATCCCTAATCTTTCGAGTGGCCTTAGTTCCTTCTTAATATATACTTGTAATTACTGCTAAATGAGTCCTTGCTAGAACTACGCAATTTATTTCAATAGAAGTAATATTTTCTTGCAAATGTCATGAAGGAACTAGGTCTGAGATTCTATCTACTTGAACCAATAGCTCAATAGTCAATACTTATCTCCTTTTTGGTACACATTTTGTTTTCCCTTCTATATGGCTCTTAAAAAAGTTACTACGAATAAACAAATAACAAATTCATCCGATTTAGTCCAATTTGCAAATGTCATCCATGAAGGAATGGAAGGACATTTAACAATACACAATTTCACCCAACTATATAGTAATCAAGGTAATACAAGATCTTTTGTGGGCTTTATTTGAAGTATTCTTCTTAATTTTTGCAACAAAAGCTAATTTCTGTTTCTTGTTGTCTCTAGGGGGAAGTGATTATTCCAATTGGTCTGAGTTTTATAATTTTGGAAATAGCGGTATGGAACAATGAAGCACTTAGGAAACAAAATTTCATGGAAACAGGATGTCAACTAAGATCTACGGAAAAGAAAAGAAAACAAAGGGTTTCTGAGTGCTATTTTGTATAATATTTTGTGAACTTGTACATATGTGTATAATCACACGACTGAATGGGATTGTGGTTTTGTGATTGTTTTTTTTTTCTTTTCCATAGCAAAACCTGTGTTACTACAACTTTTTAATATATTATTTGACGTCGGTGTAAAACTTTTAATAGTGGCGAGATTTTTTTCTCTCGTCCTTGTTTCTTTTCTTGTTTTTAATGCTTCACAAATGAGAAAAAGAAAAGTGAAATGAAAGAAAAAACTTGATGAATGGTTCCCTAAGCTCAGTACGAGATATAATGCATGAGTGACTGGTACAAGGTTTAGTTCGTTAGGTAGTGCTGAGAAAGTGGGAATTTGCACATAATTTGGGATGTAAATTGTGGAAAAGTTGAAGAAAATAAAAAGTTGCAAGTGTTTTAAATTTGTGCTAAAATTAGGATATGCTGTGGTATCAATATTCAATCAAACCATGTTTCATTGAAACGGGTGGTGGTATGATCGCCAAAACCATATTTGGAGAGTCCTGTTGATGCACCGATGAGGCTGAAAGAAATACTTCTTTTACAAAGGTCAAGTGTTTAAAAAGGTTCAATACTTCTTATACTATTTGAGGGAAGAATCTTCGAACTTTTTTTCTTTGCCTGATCTTAGAAGAAATAAGATCTGATCTGTTTTAAAAATATAACACGTAATCGCGTATGAACTATTTTGTAAACACAACATTAAGAACTGTTATATAAAACACGTTCAGAAATTCAGGCGAAACCAAAAAACATATCAAGAACCTGCGAACACTGTGTTCGCGTTCAGACTCTACATTCAGTATTGTCATCTGAACACTGTGTTTAGACTCTGCGTTCAGAAGTATTTTTTTGAACGTTGCGTATGAGTGTTCGCGTTCAGACTCCGCGTTCAAAAGTATTATCTGAACATTGCATTTAGACTTTGCATTCGGAAGTGTTTTTTGAACTCTGCATTCAGACTCTGCATTCATAATCCAACTTTACTTGGGAATTTTTTTATTGAGAATTTGAATTTCTAAAAGCATGCGTCTAGATAACACTTATGAATATCTGTATTTATAAAATAGAATCATAGCTGTTATATTTTTTAGACATGGTCAAAATTATTATTTTTATTATTTCAGGGTCAGGAGGGAATTTTCAGGTCTTCCGTGGCTCCTTTTCAAGGTGTTTCATTGATTACTAGGATTAAAAAAAATCCGGGCGGGTTTACCCGTCTGTGGACCCGCCCGTGTCCGATTCGTGCCCGTGTTCGGATCCGACCCGACCTGTGGATCCCGGATCCACGGATCTAGCACGGGTCGGGTTGGCCTCAAATCCTCTAAACCCGTCTAAACTTGTGCCCGTCTAGACCCGTGCCCGACCCGTGGAACTGTGCAAAATAAAAAAAAAATACAAAAAAATTCAAAAAAATAAAAAAATTCGAATATATATATATATATATATATATATAAATAATGTGCATTTTTAAATTCAAAAATTCGAAAAATTCAAAAAATTTGAAAAGTCGGACGGATCCGACCCGACCCGCCCGAGTTTATCACGGGTCGGATTGGAGGTTTTGGGTTCGGACCCGTGCATACCCGCCCCGTCGTACCCGTGGATCCGCCGTACCCGTGGATCCGTGGATCCGGACGGGTCGGATCCACGGGTACCTGACCCGCCCCGTTATTAAATCCCTATTGATTACCCTCGCTCACAACTCACAAGACGCATAACCACGCCATATCTGCCATAGACGATCCAGCGTCTAGCAAAATTCACGTAAAAGTTATAAAACATAACCGCATGCCGCGTATATGAGCTATGCCTTTTAAAACACACGATAGATCTTATATGAATGATGACGAATATATCAATTATACTTCTATTTTCTTGGTAACAATCGCTGCACAAGTGACAAGTTGACGCATTATCAAATTCAAATTTTGTTTCCAATATTACACATCTCATGCTTCTTTAGTATTTCAATCCAACTTCCGCGTCACCTAGAACTTTTCATACGACGAATACGAGTTACAAGTCCTAAAGTTACATTTGCTGTGTCGGTGTTTCCGTGTCATTACCAGCGAGGAATAAAAATCTACGTCAGAAACAATTTTATTATTGCTCTACATACAAGTAACCAAACGGGTACAAAGAGTAATCGAATGCGAGGTGAAGCAATAAAAAATTACACCTAGCAACATCATGGGTTCAAATTAAAATTACACCTAGCAAAGTCAAAACGAAAAAAAGGTAATTTTTATGTACAGATCCAAAAAAAAATGAATCAGTTTCACACTATACAGAGAATCAGAGATACTCTTGCACCTAGCATCTTGATTGCTTGCTGATTGCCTGATTCATCAATTTGATCGACTTTACTTTTCAAGATTCTTCTCCAAATCTCCCTACAAAGATGACAAACTTGGCTTTTATTTACGTGAGAAAATAAATATTTCTTTCAGTAAAGGGCCATTGACTAAAAAGTTCAATAATCCTACTATGGAGGGAAGGACTTTACCAGTCTCCGTTTCAACTCCTTGATTGATTGCTCTCCTTCTTTAGCAAAATATTTCAGGGACTGCAACAAGGTAAGATGAAATAAATGTATCCATCAGAAGATATTCAGGTAACACGAGTATGTGTAAGTGGTCTAATGTGAAATACATCACGAGAAAGAAATCACTAACCCCTCGTCTTTGTGCCTCAATTGATCTCCTCAAGGCCTCCCTTTTATTCAATAGATTATCAGGCAACAGTTCTATCGGACGACGGTAATTCTTCCCACGGTAAATAATAATAACATGATGACTCCAAACCTTCTCTACTGCCACAAGGGTACCACCTGTCATTCGTTCTAGAAGCTCTGCAGTGTACGTTATCTGTTTAATCACAGTTTGTTTTGTAATTACTTTCACGACCTCTTTGTGTTTCCAGTGTTGGTGTACATTTGCAATTACTCCATCATAAACACCTCTCCTCCCTGCCAAAAATGGTGAAAAAGATTGTGAGCCTGGATTAGCTAAATAATCAGAATAGCCATTTCATAACTTTAATAACAGGTTGCACATTCAGCAAAAATC